>JANAVB010003145.1:82500-142500 GCA_029216955.1 Iris pallida
GTGACTAATGTCTACTATTTTTGTTTGTTTAGTTAACAGTACACACTACTTTGTTTATGTGACCGAATATATTGACACTTTTTTATATTCTATTTTACAAATAAAATATATAAAATATTATGATTAATGTAATTATTCTATTTTGCAAACTTAACGAACTATTCATAATTTTCATGTTGACGTCCCTTGCAACTGATCGAAGAGGTCGTCTATTCGAGGCAACGGGTACTGGTTCCGAATTGTAACTTTGTTTAGCTCGCGGCAGTCGATGCACAGCCGCATCGATCCATCTTTCTTCTTCACAAATAGTACCGGAGCACCCCATGGTGAAACACTGGGTCTGATGTATCCCCTGTCTAATAATTCTTGTAGCTGCATTTTGAGTTCCTTCAATTCAGCAGGCGCCATCCTGTATGGTGCCCTTGAAATCGGACGAGTGTCTAGAAATGTATCGATAGTGAATTCAATCTCTCGGTCCGGAGGCATTCCGGGTATCTCGTCAGGAAACACATCAGGAAATTCTGCCACGACTTCAGTGTTAGCTGAGTCTGGAAATGGCAATACCTCAATTAAAAAGAGGACGCCCACCAGGTTCGAGAGACAAAGTCCCTCGTAAAAGAAAAATCCTGGAGAAATTAAGAAGATCCCAACACAGGATTCTGAGCTCAGATCAGCTACCTCTCCCCTCCTAGTTTCCCCTGAAGAGGAACAAACAGAAGAAATATCATTAAATTATGTACGTACTGGAGAGGTACTTAACAGAAAAAGCACAGTCGTCGACGACGATTTTACGTTCAATATTGTCGTTCACGTCACTAAAAATGACGATGACATCGATCCACGGTCTCTAGCAGAATATAAACGCAGAGGCGATTGGCCAAAGTGGAACGAGGCAATAGGAGTAGAGCTGGACTCACTCTTGAAATACGAAGTTTTTGGACCAGTAGTCCAAACACCTGAAGGTGTAAAACCTGTGGGATATAAATGGATCTTTACAAGAAAAAGAAATGAACACAACATAGTTGTGTGCTACAAAGCACGCCTTGTAGCACAAGGTTTCTCCCAGAAACCGGGAATAGATTATGAAGAAACATATTCTCCGGTCATGGATGGGAATACCTTCAGATTCCTGATCAGCCTCTCTTCTCTGAAAAGCCTAGAAATACAGCTGATGGACGTTGTGACTGCATATCATTATGGCAATATAGATAAAGATATCTATATGAAACTCCCTGAAGGATATAAAATTTTACCATAGAAAACAGATAGACCTCAGGACACCTATTCTGTAAGGTTACAAAAATCATTGTACGGTCTTAAACAATCAGGAAAAATGTGGTATAACAGACTAAGTGAGTTTCTTGCTACGCAAGGATTTACTAATGATAAAGTCTGCCCGTGTATCTTTATAAAAAGATTGGGAACAGGATTTGTTATAGTCGCCGTTTATGTCGACGACTTAAATATCATTGGATCTCCTGCAGAGATCACTGAGATATCTGAAAGCCTTAAGACAACTTTTGAAATGAAAGACCTAGGCAAAACAAAGTATTGTCTTGGCTTACAGATCGAACACCTAAAGGGTGGTATCCTGTTACACCAATCTACATATACACGAAGATTACTTAAACAATTCCACATAGATAAATGCCATCCCCTTAGTACACCAATGGTCGTTCGATCATTGGACGTAAAGAAGGACCCTTTCCGTCCACTGGAAGAGGGAGAGGAATCATTAGGTCCTGAAGTACCTTACCTAAGTGCCATTGAGGCACTACTCTATCTGGCTAATTGTACGCGTCCTGATATAGCGTTTTCAGTTAACTTATTAGCCAGATACAGTGCAGCGCCCACAAAGCGCCACTGGAATGGAGTGAAGCATCTTCTGCGCTACCTCCAAGGGTCTATAGACCTAGGACTATATTACCCGAATAGTGGGTCTTCCACTTTACTTGGTTATTCAGATGCAGGTTATAGATCAGATCCCCACACAGAGAAATCACAAACTGGATTTGTGTTTACTTTCAGTGGTACGGCTATCTCCTGGAGGTCCGTCAAACAGACCAGTGTGGCTATCTCATCCAACCATTCTGAACTCCTGGCAATCCATAAAACAAGCAAGGAGTGTGTTTGGCTTCGCTCCGTCATTCAGCACATTTTGGCATCTACTGGCCTGAAGACTGGTGAACTTGAGCCTACTACCCTTTTTGAAGATAATGCAGCATGCGCAGCTCAACTTCAGAAAGGATACATGAAGAGTGACAAGACGAAGCACATATCCCCTAAATTCTTCTGGACGCACGACCTTCAAGAGAAGGGACAAGTCAAAGTACAGCAAATTCAATCTTGTAATAACTTAGCAGATTTGTTTACCAAAACACTGCCACGATGTACTTTTGTAAAGCTTGTAAGAGGAATAGGGATAAGGCAACTAAAAGACCTGCAAGCCTGAAGCTTGTATAGATCAGGGGGAGTAAAACTATAGGATTGTACTCTTTTTCCTTAGGACTGATGGTTTTTCCCACTGGGTTTTCCACAGCCAAGGTTTTAACGAGGCAAACCAAGTTTACTCTGGATCCAGCAGTATCCACCCCATTAGCTTATTGAACCCTGAAGTATTTCATAAGTGGATCCAAGGAAATGGATGAATAAGGGGGAGTGTTGTGTAAACCTTATTATTCACCATTATGTCATGAGTTACACATGACCCTTGGGATCATGTAACTCATGACCCTTGGGTCATGTAACTCATGACCCTTGGGTTGCCCCTTATCCCTATATATATGGCCCTTGCCATATGATGAATGAGATGAATAAAATACTATTCTACGATATATCGTCTCCCTTCAAACACATGTATGTTTTTTCTTAGTGAACTTTTTCTTATGTGTCATCCATTAATAAAATTTGAATTCGGACACTTAATGTGCAACACCATAGTTGTCCAATAGAGGCAGGCACATCCAAATGATACAATAAATTGTTTCTCCTTTTTTTTTTTCCTTTTTGAAGTAAGTATCTTTCAAATTTGATTAATAGAATGTTTCATGTTTTTAATATATGGATAAAATGAATAATTTTGAGAATATTTATGTCTTGACAATTACTCAAGCCCTTTATTCCTTCAGTCCGTAATGGTTGGAATCACAACTAACTCCTAGTGAATTTTTGATTATGTTCCATATCATCTGGAATAGTTCTTTATATTTGTTCATAATGTTAGCCCAAAATATTATATACCATCATTCTTATACTTGTTAGCAAATAATGAACATGTCGTTCTATTCCAATTAGGAATAATATACAAAATTTATGGATGAATAAAGTTCATTTTCAAATTTATTGCATTATCTTGAGCCAATTGTAACATCTTGAGGATATTGTCAATTCCAACTTTGTAGCATTTAGCCTTTCCACTATTTTAATTTGATTGATAACAATATGTAGCATGTACCGATGAATTATTATTTTTATGATAAGCTACTTTATTCAAATTTGCTATTTGTAATTACAACAAATAGAATTTTGCATCTCTATTAATAGAATATGCAATTGCAGAGGCATTTGACATAACAATTTTTTTTTAGTAAAATCTAAATTCATGTGCCAAAATTCGCTCTATAATATATTTTGATAGTTGTCAAATAAATTAGAACTACTACATGGATAAAGTATGTAGAGATATATACATTTTGTCGCATGTGATTTAATTGTGTAGATTGTTTAACAATTCTATTTCGATTATTGTTCTTATATATACACAATTTTGGTTGCTAATAATTATGCTAACATATATAGCAAATCATTATTTAGCACCTGCTTTAACACCTTTAATTTTTATGGTGTAACATATAATAAGGCACCTGGAATGAGAAATCCATGTTGCTTTAGTTTTGTGTTTTGTTACTTTTGTATATCATTGGGATAGTGCAAAGATCATAACACCTATTTTTAATTTCGTGTGTTCTATTCATGATACATCGAGAGAAATACTTTTAATTTAATATTATAAATAACTTGTTAAGTAGTCCGATGTCATGGATAATGACATATAATTTGTTCAAGTCATGATACAAAACTTGGTATTACTACCATTAATGACAAAATTATATATCGTTCAATATTGATTATGGATTTTGGCATCTAGAATAAAATTTTGCAAAGTCATCTAAATATAAAATTATTGTTATGTGATTATTTTATATGTAATGTTTAAATTATGAGAAATGATACAAGCTGCTATATAGTATTGTCTAATATTTTCTTTCTCTGTATTATGTAACTAAAATATATGTCAGAATTGGGCCTAATGATAGCATCATTATAATTTTTTTTCATATTTACCATAAAAATATTGTTGAATTATTTTAACAATATACATTGGTGCAGAATGAACAAGTTGTGCATCGGTTCAAATTTTATATATATAAAATTCTACAATACATTCCGTGGAAAAAGTTGTATCGATACATCCCAAATCTGAACCATTGGATGTTGATCCAATGATTCGGATTGAGATCAAAAGTCAAAATCAGCATTAATGCTGATTCAGATTAATAGAGTAGGGAACATCATTTAATGCTGATTTTACTTTTGACCTCAATCCAAACCATTGGATCAACATCCAATGGTTTAGATTTTGGATGTATCGGTACAAATTTTTTCATGGGATGTATTGTAGAAGGACCCATATATATATATATATATATATATATATATATTTTTATATATATATATATATATATATATATATATATATATATATATATATATATATATATATATATGCAAATTAACATTTATTTTCTTGAAGACCGAATTGTTAGAGATTTTTATCCTTTTCGGACATGATCTTTGTAATTTTTATTTCTTCAAGTCAAAAGTTATGACATGTTAGAAAAGGAGCAAACATGCTAAGGTACAATGTAAGTAATACAAAGTTCTTCGCTTTATTATTCTAAACTTGTTCATAATTTTTTTTCCAAATTCTTGGACAATATTGGATGTTGGTGTGATTATAGGACTATCTCAAATCAATGTATAAATTGACATTTATTCTGAAGTGCTATTACTAAGCCAAAATCAAAGAGTACAAAATTGCTCCGATCACGTGGAAAGATAATTTTTTTTTTAATTTAGAATTCGCATATTCTATTCATTTTGACTATTAAGTTTAGTTGGACAAATATATGAAATATGTGAGCCATCATTATTGGTTTATGTATGTAGAATATGGTGATAATGGATAATATTCTTTCCTTAATCGGTTTACATGCTTGAACCAAATAACTATGTCATCACAATATTAGAATTTCTAGTCAGAAAGAAATCATTATATTGTTCTGTCACAATATGTAGACAAACTTTGTCTTAGCTTATATTCTGTGACGCTATAATTATTTTGACTCGTTAAAACAATTTAGTCACAAGAAAGTTGTCAGTGAAATTACAAATTCCTTTAAATCTAAAGTAATAAAAGTTGAGATTATTTTGGGTACAAGCCGAAAGAGTCCTTCTGTCAACCGGACGAAAATAGCCCTAAGTGACACGGTACTTAATCGTTCTCCTGTGGACTTCGACTAGCTGGGAACCGGCCCCTACAGCTAACCCAAGTTAATCAACACTTGATAAACTAAAGATTTTTACGGTTGATTAGCAAAATCACTTAAACTATTAATCTATTACTTTAGACTGTCATTTTTCCAAATATGACTAAAGATAAATTTTAGAGCCATGGCTGAAAGTTACTGTGTCTTAATTTAAGAGGTGACAAAGTCAGATGAGTTTTGACTCACTATCCTAATGCTTATATTAGCAATTAGTGAAATCACACATTTTGATTTTGATGACACAGAGTATGATTTAGGAGTAATCCAAACATCTGATTTAGTAAAAAAAAAACTCTAAAAAATGGACTACAATTGGTTTCATATTATTTAAGTGTTTTCTGAGTCATTATATGACAATTTCTTCAGATATAAAAACACAAAGGTCACTAAGATCCAGTGTAAGGTACATCTATGGAATAACTTGGATACTCATAAGTTGATAGGTCCATATGATAAACTATCATAGCTAAGAGTATTAAAGAATTTGAAATAGTATATTTAAACATAGTTTGTGCTGAAGTTGAATGACTCATATATCTTACTATGTATATATTGAATAGATCAAGGCCAATTTTACTTGTGCTATGACTTCACGATATATTGAAACTGAATAGATCAAGCATCTTATTATGCACATACATGATCTACATATTTCTGTAACTGAAATTTGTTTTAAAAATTATGCAAAAAGCATGATATTATGAATTTTAAGATGAACAGGTACCTGCAGTTGCGTTTCAAGGCATTAAAAACAACAACAAAAAAGTGGTTCTTGACTATAAAGTCATAAAAAGAACTTTACAGATCTCTTGACGAAGAGTCTGTTTACTCTTGACGAAGAGTTTGTCTAGGAAATTAATCCTAGAATTATCGAGGGGGATGAGATTAAGCCCATAAGTAAGTCATTAGCAGTGACAACCCAATCGAGTCTGACTGGAGATCCCAAGAAGCCGGTTCAATGGGTAAAAACAAGTTGGACTAAGGTGACTTTATGGAACATGACTCGAGATTAAAATCTTATTAAAATAAAGCCCAAGTGGTTGTACATGTGTACAATGATTCCTGATTCCTATGGTGAAAGTGTTCCGGAGTGATTTGGTTTGGATGAGTTCCAAGCAAAGTTATGTAGGGTTGACTCCAATCACCAACCCTTTGAGGACTTATCTATATGAGAGGTCGTGAAGGCCGCGACTATAGGACAGGGCAATCTTAGACAACTCTCATGAATATGGAAAAGTGTGCATGGCCAATCAAACGCGCCACCCGATAGACCCAAGAACCTCTAGCGTACTATGTATGCTATTTTCTGAATCTGGTTCAAGAAGTCTGATTCAAGGGGTAGTCCATCAAGCACTTCTTCAGATGAAGACAATAGTCACTAAGTGAGATTCAAGGCTGTAGTCCATCTTATCTATGCACATTATATCATTGTCCAAATTTTTTTTCATCTTTACTCTTTTTGAATATTGTTATCTTTGGTTTCAAAAATTGTTTTTTTTTTGGGGAATTGTTGTAATAATTGGTGAAAAAACCAATTTTCCTCCATATTATTATCCCATTTATTCACATTAAAATCATATCATGAATTATTTCTTTAACCCCCTAAAACGGTCACATTAGTACCCATTATCACACATTTATTCCTATTGAATCATATTGAAAGACCATTGATATATTGTTTTGTGACATGATTCCTATATATACATGTCTCCTTTATGTTGTTGAAAAGGAGGGAAAAAAAAGGTTTCCACCCTCTAAAAATTATGTCTATTCCTCCTACAAAATCTATTCCATTTTCAATCATCCACTTCCATTCTAATTCTTTCTATCTTCTGGGCAAAGCTAAGTTCAGGTCAATCTCCCCGAGTCGTGTGCACATGATTCGGGATACCAGCAGAGCGGGGATTTTACCACTAGGAGCATTCGAACAAAGTTTGTACATAGACCGAATCAACTATTAAGACAGTGCTTTGTGCACGACTTCCCCGGAGGCCGGTAACTTTAATTTTATTTATTTTTGTTTAAAGAATTTTGAAGATAAAGGCAAATATATCCAAGAGTAAGTTTGTCCCGTAAGTTATTCCCATAGGAGAAGCTCTCCGTATATATATAAAGGAAAACTATTAAAATCTAAAAAAATTATTAATGTAAAAAAATATAAATCTAAGCTCTATCTTCTACCATATAAAGATGATTCAAAACAGCTCAAATGTGAGCCGTCTAAGTCGTATGAATATCATCAACCATTTAAATAAATTTTAAAAATAATAGTAAATAATTAAATAACTACCTAAATATTCTACTAATTGTTTTTTTAAAAATTAACTAAGTATTTAACTATCTAATAAGATATATTTACAACTAAATAGTCTAACTCAAGTGGTTAAGGCATGAGGTATTTTTCTTTGGTACTTGAATTAAAATCCTAAATTTGATAGATTTTTATATTTAATTTTTTAAATATTTTTTCGTATGTGCATTTGCCGGTGCACATTACTTAATCTATACTACTATATAATGAGAAAACTTGAGCTTCACCGTGAAACTTTTCTTTTCGAATATACCCTTGCATATGTTTATTAGTTAAAATTATTCATTAAAGTTAATAAGGACAACTACGTAATTACGGGAGGTGTTCTTCAATCTTCTTAAATTTAGAATAATTAATATAGTTATCTTTTAGTTTTCCTAAGTAGTATTTATAAAAAAAAATTATTAAAATATTTTTTTAATAATAATTTATAAAAAACGTGCAACTCACGTGTATATATATAACGTGTATATATACTAGTAGCTATTAAGTAGAAGAAAAACTTTGTCACAAAGGAAAAGGAAAGGGTCAAATGACTTTCTACAATACATACTAAAAACACATCAGAACCGTCCATTTATAACTGGACAGTCCAGATTGAAACCGGACATTCTAAATCACATGATAAAACAGATCTTCCTTTCTTTCTTCCTCTCTCTAAAATTGAAGATTTTGAGCTTTTCGAACTGCAAATAAATTTTTATAGCAAAAGAAGTTCTTTATCGACCGAGAGAGAGAGAGAGAGAGAGAGAGAGAGAGAGAGAGATTGGCCATGGGACAAGCCTTTCGGAAGTTATTCGATAGCTTCTTCGGCAACAAGGAAATGAGGGTATGGCTTCCCAATTTCTTGCTCTTTTTTTATTTATTTTTTTTTTTTTTTCCATTTTTTTGGTTATTTCCTCAGCTGGGCATGTTTAATTTTGGTTTTTAGGAAATGGGTATTGTTCAATTTTGCTTAAAATTAGGTTTTTTTTGGTGTAAAATTGCACGAAAACCTTGAATCAATCATCGGTTTGATGCTCTTCTGCATCAGATTTGACTAGTTTACACATTAACCCATGTGGTTTTAAAATTGTCACTTAAACTCCTCCACGCTAGTAAAAGTTTTTTTTTGGTAGTGTAATTATGTAAAAAAATGGAATTGTCTTGTAGATTGGAGAGAAATTTTGGTTTATCATGCGAGTATAGTCCGTTGGAATACTAATGTTGTGGCGGTTAAGTGACCATTTAAGAACATAGGGAGGTACGCTGGGTGATGTTTAGTCTCTTTGCAACACTGTGATAGAAATGCAATTAGGGGCTGTTTGGTTTGCGGATTTGGAGCGCCGAAGTGGCCAAAATCCAGATTTGGGACCGCTTTACGTGTTTGGTTGGAGGATTTGCAGACAGTAAACCTTGTCTGCCACGAAATCGGAGATTTTTCCCTCAGAAATGGAGCGCGGAAGTGGGAATATCCTCATTCACACTTCGCGCGTTTGGTTGGAGGACTGCTTCCTCCCTCTTTAACAAAATAAGATTTACTATTCATGTCACTTCAAAAAAAATTGCACTTTTTCGCTCACTTCAATAACCAACCAAACACCAAACTTTAGGATTTTCCACTACTAACTTTCTCTTGTTCAAAACACCCAAACGAAAGATTTTTCACTTCGCTCCGCTTCACCGCAATGCGTACGCAAAATGTCGGTTTCTAGATTTTCCACTTCGCCGAACCAAATAGCTCCTTAATGACCAATTTCCCTGAAGCAGCTAGTTGTAGTTTGAGCTTTGGCTTTGAGATGATAGAGATCCAACAAGGTCTGCAATTAAAGAGCAAATATAATTGAAGCGTAATCAGTTGAATTTTTTTTTTTTTTTTTTTATAAGAGAGGATGGCATACCCAGTTGGTGCCTTTTTGGTTTTATGGAAATATCCTCCCTTGCTCGTAGCTACCTTGGCTAGGGATCTGACACTGGCACAAAGGGTTGACGTCGGGTTGACAGTAGTTCATAAAGCTTCATCTTTCTTCTATGGAGCTGCCATACTCCGTAGTTGGCCCCATACTGATGGAAGAGGCTTGGGTGACGATGACGAGGAAATTATGGAATGAAGAAAATCCCACCTGAACTTTAGTATTATAAGACTAGATACATGTAGCACAAAGTGCATGAAGTCCTTTGATATATTTATTACACAATAAAGCTTCAAATACTTGTAGGTAAGGGCAAGTGTTATCACTTAAAGAGTAAAATTTGAGGTAGACCAACAATAGATGAAGGCCTAGGCCTTTTCTCCATGAAGCACAAGTACGAGAATGAGTACCGTGTACAATGCATATGTAACACATGTTAATGACTAAAACTTGGAGTCTATATATGTAAAATGAATTTAGTCAAAAACTATGTAGTTTAAGTTTAAAAATAAAGTTCAATTTCTAAAACAAAATTATCTAAGTTGTATTTTAAAAGACAATGACCATATCCATAACATGCACTATAAAGGTACTCATGAAGTACCCAAAATTTAGAATAAAAATGAATAAGAATTTTGGTACGTATACAATACACATACTGCGAGTAGCCAAGGTGTATGATTAGGGGTGAGCATTGGTAGGTTCGGTTGAACCGAACCTAAATTTTTTCAAACCGAATTCAAACCACACCAAAATTTCCCAAACTGAACCAAACCAAAATTTTCTGAAACTGAACTAACCGAACTTGAAGCATGTTTCCTATGAAGACATAGTAATGTAGGAGTTTACAGTATCAAGTTTAAGACTGGCTTGCTTTTATGGAGCTTCTAGGTAGTAGGCATAAAAGAGTTAAGATGCCTATTGTCATACGAATATGAAGGACATGCCAACCCCAGCAGAATTTCCTATGAAAACATAGTAATGAAGGAGTTTCATACATAACGTTGGTCAGGATTGGATTTCACCAGTTCTGTTATCCTATCGTTGCTGGCTACTGCAGTTGGATTTCACCCATCTATTTAAAAATGGTTGATGGGGTTACCAATGTTAGGTTCTGATAACCAATTCTTACGTATAAAACAAGTGGTGGTTTTGATAAAAGAAAAACCACTAATGATTGCCGAAAAGCCACTACATAGTGGTTTTGATAAAAGATATTGTATATCCCCATTAAATGCTTCTTCAAGTGGTACATAGATCAAGCTTGTTAAACTTCCAAGATATTGTATATCCCCATTAAATGCTTCTTCAAGTGGTGGTTTTGATAAAAGAAAAACCACTAATGATTGCCGAAAGACTCCTCTCGGATGTTTTTATTAATTCAAAATGCATCAAGATGCATGTCGCATAGTCCTTAAGAGTAGTTACTGAATAATTGTGGCAGATAATACGACTTAAAGATAACATGGTTTGCTAGAAATGGAAGTAGGAGAAATAAGCATCTCTTGCCAAGTTAGATGTGTCCTCAGTTCAGAATAACATGTGTAGATATCTTTGAGATTACTTAGATATGAGTAACATAGAGTTTATTGCGCCTTAGGAGTTATAAATTCATCTTGGAGATTAAGGGATGACTGTGCAACCTATTTGGAGCGGTACTCTATGTTGATAGTATCTTACGATACACGATATGCATATTATGATACAATATACTACCATTTTGTAGGTATATGTTGGTTGATCTTAATCCAATACAATACATATAGGATGTTAGGTAGTGTAGGTCTTTTATTTGAGACATGTAATGATCTGGATTCTGGAACCGGATAGACGTGTACAAATGAAATATAAAAAATTTATGAGAAAATTATATTACATCATATTCCTATATGGAAACTCCTAAGTTATTATATCATGTGCTATACGATACATGATAAGATATACGATACATGACATGATATGCAAGCAAATCAATACACGGCACATATCTCGAGTTGACAACCTAGGTGGTAATATTTTTAGGATAGTTGCCACTGCAACTAAAAAGCAATTACAGCTGATAGAGTTGAATGGAGGAATCTTGCTAGTTGCTAACCTGAGAAATCTGGGATAAGGAGGTCTGTCATGTTGCACTTGGGAGGGAGAAATAGAGTGCAGAAAGAGGGCTTAAGAAGCTTCCTTCTCATCATTCTGATGTGTGCATAGTATAACCCAAGCATGTTCTAACACTTCTTAGCTTTAGTCAGTCTCCTGTAAATGAAAGGACCTCGACGGATCAACCGATAAACACATCGTCCTGGAAGCCCAACCTGCATATCGGTGATTACAAATGGCAATTTATTTGGTTCTATACAAGTTACATGGACAAACATTTGAAGCTTGCTAAAGAAAGATGGATAAGCAACCACTGATAAGCTTGCTAGAAGGGAGAAATTGCAATACTGTTTTACTTATTTTAGAGTTGTTTTAATAATTATGGTTGCTTGTTAATATAACTCAACTCTGTGGTAACGCTTCTTACTTTTTCTAAGCCACCTGGAAATGAAATGAGCTCGAGGGATGAACCAATAAACACTTGTGTCCTGGAAGCACATCCAGCATATCAGTGATTGCAAATTTGCAATCTCTATGGTTTTGTGCAAGTTACATGGGCAGTCACAAACATCTGAAACTTGTTAAGAAAGAGGGATATATAAACACAGATGAGCTTGTTAGAAGGGACAAACTGCAATATTAGTTTGCATATTTTAAGGGTTGTTTTAATAGTTATGCTTGCTTGTTTGAAGGGAAGAGTGCAAGAAAATACATTTAAGAGTAATTATGGTTGCTGGCTACCACTGTGAGGACCTGTTATTACATATGCTATTCTTTGTCTGAGTGAGGAGATAATTGTTGGCCCAGAGATTGTTGAACCAGGAAGCACTTACAGTGTAGTATTTTGGTTACTATTGGAAGAGAGAGAGGAAAACAATGTGTTAAGTGTTATATTAGAGTTATTGGTTAATGGACTTTAGTCCCACATTGCTTGGAGTAATATGAGAGGAGGCTAGCCTCTCCTATATATATGTAGTCTCTCAATAATAATAAACATCTCATTATTTCCAACTCTACATGGTATCAGAGCCAAAATCCTAGCCGTCACCCACCACTCTCCCTCTCTCCACAAAACTCTTTCTCTCCCCACAAATCCTAGCCGTCAACCCCCCCTCCCAACTGCTGCTGCCCCCCCCCCCCCTCCCGCTCCTTGGCATGTGTAAATCGAAGAAGGACCATTCAATTTTCTATCGACACACATTTGCTGGAAGAATACTCCTTGGTGTCTATGTTGATGATATTATAATCACAGGAGATGACAACCAGGGTATTGTAGGCCTCAAGAAGTTTCTTGGAGAACAATTTCAAACCAAGGATATGGGATCTTTGAACTATTTCTTGGACATTGAGGTCACACGGGGTAAGCGGGACATTGTAATGTCTCAAAGAAAGTACGTGTTGGACATACTAAATGATGTAGGCATGATGCAAGCAAATGGAGCAACCTCACCTATGGATCCATGGGCGAAGTTACTTCCAGACGAAGGGGTCCTGATGACCAATCCAGATCAGTATCGTCGAGTAGTTGGAAAATTCAACTACTTGGCGGTCATGACTCGCCTGGACATTTCTTTTGCAGTGAGTGTTGCAAGTAGATTTATGGCTTCTCTAAGAGTTTCATACTGGCAGGCAGTTCTCAGAATACTGTGTTATCTAGTCAAGAACCCAGAAAAAGAAATTCGAATGGAGAATAATGGACACACTCGCATTGAGTGTTTTACTGATGCTGACTGGGGAGCAAGTCTGACAGATAGACGATCTACAACTGGCTATTTAGTATTTATTGACGGAAATCTAGTGTCATGAAAGAGCAAGAAGCAGAGTGTGATAGCACGCTCAAGCTCATAAGTAGAATATCGATCTATTGCTCATGACACGTCAGAGATATTATATATGAAGCATCTCTTACAAGAACTGGGAGAAGACGCAGGATCTCAAGCGGCAGATTTATGGTGTGATAACCAATCTGCTATTCACATTGCCACCAACCCAGTAGTTCATGAACGGACAAAGCATATTGAAATTGACATCCACTTTGTTCGTGATGAATATACAAAGGATGTGATAAGGTTTCAACATGTGAGGACCGGCGACCAGATAGCTGGCATCTTCACAAAGCCTCTTTTGGGTCCTCGGGTTCAATTTCTATGTAACAAGCTGGACATGATTGACATCTATGTTCCAGCTTGAGGGAGGGTGTTAAGTGTTATATTAGAGTTATTGGTTAATGAACTTTAGTCCCACATTGCTTGGAGTAATATGAGAGGAGGCTAGCCTCTCCTATATATATGTAGTCTCTCAACACAATGCTTGAGTGTTATTTAGCATATTTTGAAGCCTTTATATAGGCAATATAATGATACTTCTAGATAGCTAAGCTACTGACACATAACTCCTAAAGAATAGGACAAAACAATAGAATATAAAATGACAAAGGACTGGGTAAATAAGTTAAATGCAAGTTATGCAACAAGATTATTCATAACATTCATCCTCCTAATCATGTTGCTAATTGACGGCTTTGAACTCCAATTTTCTAGCGCATCTCCAAGAACTTAAGCCGCCCAAGTGGTTTGGTGAAATGTCCGCCAGCTGATTATCCGTGACACATACTCTACCTCAATCTTTCCATCTTCCACGCATTTACGTATGATGTGGTACCTTGTATCAATGTGCTTGCTTCTGTCGTGATGAACCAGATTCTTGCAAAGTGCAATTGCTGATTTGTTGTCCACCTTGAGCATCACTTTGTCATTGTTTTGCGGCTTTATTTCGCCATGGAGACGCCTAAGCCAAATGCCTTGACAGGCTGCGGTAGTAGCTACAATGTACTATGTTTCACACGATGACAATGCTACTATCTTATGTTTTTGTGATGCCCAACTCACCAGGTTTGAGCCAAGGAAGAATACAACTCCAGTAGTGCTCTTCCGGTCATTCACATCTCCAGTCATGTCTCTATCGCTATAGTCCACAGGACTTGGTTCTTCCTTGCCTTTTTTCACGTAACAACAGTCAAAGTCAATTGTACCACGTAAGATTTGTTTCACGGCAGCCATGTGCTGCTCTGTTGGTGCCTCTATGTAACGGCTCACGATCCCAACCGCATAGGCTATGTTCGGTCTTGTATTTACCAAGTAACGGAGACTTCCTACTATGCTGTGGTAGTAGGTTTATCAACTTGGGGACTTGAGCTCGACTTGCTCAGCTTCAGCCTTGCCTCCATTGATGTTTGTGTCAGGTTGCAATATGTTAAGCCGCACTTTTCAATAATTTTGAGACTATATGGATCCCCCTTGTATTAGTTGCATAAGAAGGGTGGGAGGTGCACCAGATAGATGTAAAGTCCGCTTTCCTCAACAGCAACTTGGAGGAGGAGGTGTATGTGGCGCAGTCGCCCGGCCATGCACAGAAGGGCAGTGAAGACAAGGTGCTGAGGCTCAAGAAAGCATTGTATGAGCTACGTCAAGCGCCAAGAGCCTGGAATAAAAACATTGACAAAAGCTTAATCTCACTCGGTTTTGCACGATGTCCAATGGAGCATGCTGTCTACAAGAGAAATCTCGGCGGCAGAAGTCTCCTAGTCGGCGTGTACATAGATGACTTGGTCATCCCAGGGACGAGCAGTACTGAGATTGCTAATTCAAGTTGCAAATAAAGGAGCTATTCAGCATGATTGACCTTGGACTACTGAGCTATTACTTGGGGATCGAAGCGCAACAGAAATCTCAAGGAATCTTGCTGTGCCAATCATCTTACGCAACCAATTATTGAGAAGTGTGGCCTAACAGATTGCAATCCGACGCAAACACCAATGGAGGTTAGTCGAGCTCAAGTCCCCAAGTTGATAAACCTACTACCACAACATAGTAGGAAGTCTCATTTACTTGGTAAATACAAGACCGGACATAGCCTATGTGGTTGGGATAGTGCGCCGTTACATGGAGGCACCAACAGAGCAGCACATGGTTGCCGTGAAACAAATCTTAAGATATGTTCGTGGTACAATTGACTTTGACTGCTGTTACGTGAAAAGGGCAAGGAAGAACCAAGTCTTGTGTGCTATAGCGATAGCGACATGGCTGGAGATGTGGATGACCAGAAGAGCACTACTGGAGTTGTATTCTTCTTTGGCTCAAACCTGGTGACTTGGGCATCACAAAAATAGAAGACAATGGCATTGTCATCATGTGAAGCGGAGTACATTGCAGCTACTACCGTAGCCTGTCAAGACATTTGGCTTAGGTGTCTCCTTGGCAAAATGAAGACGCAAGACAATGACAAAGTGGTGCTCAAGGTGGACAACAAATTAGCAATTGCATTTTGCAAGAATCCGATTCATCACGACAGGAGCAAGTACATTGATACAAGGTACCACTTCATACGTGAATGCGTGGAAGATGGGAAGATTGAGGTAGAGTATGTTGCCAAGGATGATCAGCTGGCGGACATTCTCACCAAACCACTTGGGCGGCTTAAGTTCTTGGAGATGCGCCAGAAAATTGGAGTTCAAGCCGTCAAGTAGCAACATGATTATGAGGGTGAATGTTATGAATAATTTGCATTTAACTTAATTATCCAGTCCTTTTGTCATTTCCTATTCTATTGCTTTGTCATATTCTTTAGGAGTTTTGTGTCAGTAACTTAACTATCTAGAAGTACCATTGTATTGCTTATATATAAACTTCAATCTATGCTAAATAACACTCAAGCATTGTTTTTTCTCTTTTCCAATATTAACCAAAGTACTACACTATAAGTGCTTCCTAGTTCAACATTCTCTGGGTCAGCAGCTTAATTATCTAAAACTACCATTGTATTGCCTATATAAAGGCTTCAATCTATGCTCTCAAGCATTGTTTTCCTCTCTCTCTTCCAATATTAACCAAAGTACTACACTGTAAGTGCTTCCTGGTTCAACAATCTCTGGGCCCAGAGGTAGTACTTTGGTTAATATTGGAGGAGAGAGAGGAAAACAATGCTCGAGATTGAAGCTTTTATATAGACAATACAATGGTACTTCTAGATAGTTAAGTTACTGACACATAACTCCTAAAGAATAGGACAAAGCAATAGAATAGGAAATGACAAAAGGACTGGGTAATTAAGTTAAATGCAACAAGATTATTCATAACAATAATATTATATCAAAAATGGTTGAAAATGGTTTAAACTAAATAGGCTGCTAGGTTTTGTTACTCCTGCACCCTAAGTTATTGAAAGCACTAATTGGATGAACTTTTAAGTAGTCTTTGTATATTTCAAGATGATTAAACATATTGTTATTTGAGTAAGAGACTGAGAAAGTTGGCTGTAGTTAACATGTCGTGAAGTCACGATATGAAGTGTTCATATAACTCTTTAGTGCTTAGGCAAGCCATTTTCAACAACTATACAAGATGGTAGGAGTACCAAACTAAATAACTTAATGTGGTAGCTAAAAGATATCTATACTTGTATGATTGTTTTTGTGTAGCTTCGGGCCTTGAGAGGAATTCTCCCTGGCATGAGCTTTTTTGATTTGAAAGATTTCATGCCCGTATATAATACTAGTCTGCCCAATGTTTGTGATTAGCTATATGATACAACTATACAAGCCTAGTTAAGTACTCTGATGGGAAAAAGACAGGCTGATAGTTGAGCCTTCTAGTTTCAAGCGTGTACACGATTTCCTTATAACTGAGGCAAAGATACCACACTGGGCTGCAATCATGTGTGATGTACTGCTTGCCTTTTCAGACCGAAAGATACATGTGTGATGTTTTGGTAGTAAGAAGAAGGTAAATAAGAGTGTATAGGGAAAGGGGAAAAAAATCAAATGGATAAAACATAGTCTCCCATTAAAGAGAACCATTTCTCCATATTATGTTTAAAATGAGACAAATATAATTACAAGAAGTTCAAAAGACATAGGTTTCTATCTATCCCGCATATGTTTGGTCAGCAACATGATCCTTTTCCTCCATCCATACCATATTTTCTAGTTTCGGTCGACTATCATAAGCACTTTCCTGCCTCGGACCAGGTTTGCTTTGTTTCCCTTACTCGTCAACTTCTTCAACTATGAATCTCTCTCCCCTGATGGGAAACCATCTTTCTTGCACATGTCTAAATAACCCCAAATATTTCATACACATGATCATTATACATGGGTATTTGTACAAGCTTTATCTCTATGTTTTATACATTATACTTGCTTGTCAAAACTAATCCTGGAATGCCTACTAGCCATTTTTCTTTATGCAAGTAGATTGAATATAGGATTAATTTAAATCTTCTATGTCTATTGATTTTGATGTAACTATATCCTTTTTTCCATTCATGATTGGACTTTACTGACATAACTAGTTTGTGCCAAACCATTTAGTTTCAATATAGTACTATATTAGTATATGACACATAGATGCATTCTTTTCCTTAAACTTGAGAAGGCTCTATTCTATCTCGATGTCATGTCTCAGTTTTGTTACATACCAATTGGGTTTCGATGTTACATAGAAATAAAATTCAATCCCATGCCTTCTCATGTGACAATATTGTTAGCTCCTTCAATTAGTGAATTCTGTCAAATTGTTGATATGTATAAACTAATAGGTTTGTCAACTTATAATAATAATTTTTTCCTGTCCCTTATCTTTTGTAATTTTTGAATGAAAGTTTGTGAAGACAATTATAGTTTGTTGCTGGATGTGTTTCACAACTGTTTTCTATTCTTGATCCTAAGAGGTAGTCAGGTGAATGCAACATCTTAAGCCTAATCTGAACTTCTTTACTCTTCGTCAATGTGCTTTCTACCATGGGGTAAAAATTTGATGTCGATGGTTAATGACCTTACATTGTCTGACTAACAAGTTAGATCTCTGACCCGCTAACTGCCCTATGGAGTCCATATCTTGTCCATTCTTGAATTGCAGGAACTTGGTACCAATTTGTAAAGGGTTTCCCTCATATGACCTCGATCATTAACTTTTGTCAATCCTTAATGGAGTTTTAGATTCTCGTTTCGGTTGGCATCAAATTCATTTGCACAACTCTTTATTCTGGTTTTGGATTAAAGTGAAATTGACTTATTCTGACTGACCATGAAAAAGGGTGTCGCTTGGCATAATAGTAAGGTTTAGACTTAATGTGCTTGCATCCTGGAGGATGCGAATTTGAGCTGCAGAAACAGCCTCTCCATTTATTGGCGGTAAGCCTGTGCACATCTTCATCCTCCCAAGAAACTGCAATTAGTCAGGTCCCTGTGGCACTGGGACACCCCTTTTTCATCAACTCACGGGGGATGCAGCAGTTTTTTTTATCAGTCTGCCTGCAATTGGGAAACCTGCTGTGGGCACAACAAAGTAAATTCATAAAATTCCTTCTATAAATGCTTCACTTTGAGATAACTAATTACTCTCCATTTTTTATTTCTGATTCTTATCTTTGTGTCTTAATTAAGTTTCTTGTATTACTCCAATTCATTTTCCTTTACTTTTTTCTCTTCATGTAATTGTTGTTCTGACCTGTAATTTGCAATTTTTGACATCATAAATTCCAAGTGTGCAAACTTTTTTTAAATCTGTCCAGAAGTTGATCCTGTGAACATGACATTCTGTAATGTTTTAATATTTATTTCTTTATTGTGAACGTTATACAAACAAACTTGTTCTATTTTCACCATCTAAAGCCCAGCTGAAGTAGGATCACACGGGGAAAGTTGGGCGATATAAACCATTTAGTTGGTGGAAGGGGGGATTTGGACCCATGACCTTTTGCTTTGGTACCATGTTAGTTAACCGTTGTTCCCAAAAGCTTAAGCTGATAGGAACACGTGCCAATAGTATACATTAAACCTCTTAACATCTTCATAACAGTAATATTGCATGCACTCATTGCATTTTAAGCCTTATTGAGCGATCTATCCCTCGTCAGAGTTCGAACAGGAATTTTATGACCAATTATGCTGCTATTACTGATTTTCGTTCTTTCTGTAAGCAGCATCCCAGATAGTTCTACTATTTGCTTCACATAATTTCATTTCCAGTTTTATCTTTCTTAGGTGGTGATGCTTGGACTGGATGCGGCGGGTAAAACTACTATATTGTACAAGTTGCACATTGGAGAAGTTTTATCAACAGTACCAACAATAGGTAGGAATTTAATGCCATTAATTGATTCCCCTAGGTGGTGGATCTCCATCTGATTCTGCTACACGCTAGACTTTCTATGTTATTCTTTCGGAAGATATTTTTTAGTAGACATTTTCAGAATAGCGATCTGTTAACTCCAAAATTAGTTTTTGATGTCAGAGTCAGTCTTATATCCTTTTTTGCCAACTGACAAATTCATCTTAGAAACTGGAATGATGTACATGAAGATTAGAATTTAGAACTGAAGATATTTTTACACTTTAAATTATGTGAAAATACTAACATATCAATATGCAGAAGGAGAACTTTACCAGGATTTTACATCTTATGAAGTTCTGATTCTTGTAAAAACTAACAATCCATCACAATAACTATCTGTTTCTCGCAAAGTATATCTGGATTTTTTTTTGTTTTTGCGATGATTTGTTTTTTCTTTTGTTTGAGACATCTCGGTAATTGTTGACCAAATCCTTACAACTTGTAGTCAACTTGATATATTCCTTTCCTGATTGGATCTTTACATGTAAGCTAGAAGGTGATTTTGAGAGGAAGGAGGTGCATCTTATTTATTATGTGTTTTAGATCATGCAATGGTAACAAAGCTAACAGTCCTTTTTTCTTCTTCAAAAGCTTGAATAGTCTTAAGAGAGTGGAAGTAAGGCAAAATATATTAAGTTATATTCTTCTGAGAGTTACAAGTCAAAGATCAATATATGGTATGATATCTTAATCGTCAAACTCGTGTCTATCAAATTTGTGAGCCCTTGAAAACTCTTATCTTAAATTGGGATAATATGGATTATGGGAAAAAAAATCCTATATGTTATTTTGTGTATAGTTTCTGGGAGTTTTTCAAGCTAGAAGCCATTCTCATATTGGATGTGCTATTTAGCGATATCAATACCAAGTGCTTATGCATGAAACTAGTATAATCCCTTGAGAAATATATATATATATGTAATCGCTTGCGAAGGCTGTCTATAATAACTTGGAAGTGGCCTTGACTTGTGTAATTATTAAATAGGACCAATCAGGAGACTTGGATTTGCTTTAGATCCAATTCAAATTGGCAACTTTGGAGGTTTAGGTTCCCTTTAGGAAGCAATTTTCAGCTCTACTTAGGTTTATTTATTGAGCCATATTATTTGCATGATCAATTTTTGATGCTTCCCGTGAATGTTTTGGGGCTTTGTTTTGCTTATTCTCCATTCATATCGGGTTTTTAATGTTCTACACCCTTGAGTCTGGGATTCCTCTTCAATTTGACATGACGTTGTCAAACTAACTCTTAAACTCCTATTCTATCTGGTCCTATCCTCATAAAGTCCTAACTCTGTGCTCTGGTCTGTTATCTGGCAATCAAGTAGATCAGCTTTGGTGCAATCTTTGACCCTAAATCCCAGCAATGGTACTCATCGAATAGAGTCCTATAGCCAAACAGTGTCTCCAACAACTTACAACTAGAGTTTTGAACCCTTTATAGGCCAACCAGAACATCTGAGCTGGAGCAAACGAACAAGAAAGTAATAGATTTGATACCTGCTATTTTGCATTTGGAGATAAAGGTTTCTCTTTTTATCTGTCTTTGCTCTTCTCTTCCCTCCTTTTGAACCCCCCCCCAAGTGTCAAACTTCATTCCATCCATTCTCAGTTAACAGTAATCTTTCTCATATTTGTTTGTTGCAAGAATTTCGAAGGTTATGTGGCTATTTCATTCTGAAATGCGCAAGCTAAGTTACCTTCTTTGGATTCATTTTCTGTTGGAGATTATATGTTATTGCTGAAAGTTATTAGTGGGGCTGGAATTTGATTTTTCATGCTGGGAACTATATTTTTATGCTAAATTTAGATTACTTGGTGGAATTTGGGGACTTCCATTCGAATTTTAGGTTACTAATTTGGGGATTTATGGAGTTTTAACACAATTCGGAGTGTTTGATTACTCTTTCAAAGTTTTCTCTTAGTAACTCTAGTTGCTGAGCTGGAAATATGTTTTGTAACTATTTTCTGTAAAGATTGGGATGAATGGATGTCGGTCGATGGTACGAAAACACTTCATGGTATCGAATTGATGCTGTTTTATTTATTCCTTCGAAAGATTTTCATTGATTCCTCGTAAAGATTTTCATTGATAAAATGAAATAGTATAACGTAGGAGAATCTTTTATTCATAGTAAATCAAAAATGCCGTTTTTGATTGGATCATAAACCCAATCATTGGATTTTTCATCTTCTTTTCTCACTTAGCATCCCAAATCTGCGTACCCCTGCTTCCTTAAAAGATGAGGCTATGGAAAGAAGCACCTTTTGTCCAATTTATTTATTATCAGAATACTATCATGTCTGACAATTATGATTGCAGAGCTATATTTAGGTTTTCTATAGGGCTTTCTCACAGTAGTTAACTACTTCATTTTATGTGGGAAAATGCCATGTATAATTCACATATGTCTAAAGGGGCAACGTCTATTCTGATCATATGATTAGGAAAGAACCTAACATAGATGGGTTATTATATTGATTATTAGATAAGTTAAACTATTAGCTCCTACTTCTAAAAGTTGGGGTGGAACAACCAAGAGCTGGTTAAAGTAATTAATCTCTGAAGATTCAGTGGAGAAAGGATCTTTTTTTTTTGAATGTTGTATTAAACAATGATTTTGTTTACGTGCTGCTTTGTTTCTACACCAGAATTAGGACTCGAACTGTCTTTGTGATGTCTGTATAGGAGAGTCCTGTGTCGTGGTCCGGGACCTTGTCCAGGAATTTTCCAACCCAACAGATACGTAAAGGGGAAGGTTCGTTGTTGAACAATTGAGTGAATAAGGGTCCCGTGGGGTATAAATTGGAGATCCATATCTGTTTTTGAGGGAGATCTCTATATTTTCTTATCATAGTTAAAATTATTGGAAAGAACATATGCCCTTAGTATTTCAAAGGGTTTCTTTTCTTTCAATCTTTTAAAAAAAAAAACTAAATATCTCTATACTTGTGCGATATTAGATAAGCAAATATTAAGGTTTCTCTTCTGAAAGTAACGGGTAGTTAGTGACTTCATTTATAAACTAGTGATGTGCCAATCTTAGCTTTCTCCATCCAAGTTGATTTGCAAATGATTATCTAGCTTTATAAAATAATTTAAAAGAACAACTTAGTCAAGAGTTGCACAATTTCTTATAGTGGAGGCTCTTAATGTGCGTAATGACGTAGATCCACAACACAAGCTTCCTTTTAGGATCTGGTTTATAAAGAATGAAATTTACAATATTGGAACTTTCATATTCTTTGAGGGAGGAGGTTATGCTTGACGTTATTGTTACATTTAAGGTCCAATAAAACTGCAGAACTAAACAATCTTAATTATAATTTGCCTAAAGTACAGATTAGTTCCCTGAACTAATATCTTTGACTTGATATAACTCCAACTTTCATATTTTAGTTATATACCTGTATTTAGCTCCCACATCTGTTAGCTACGTGCCTGACACTTGACAATTATAGGACAAATTTGTCCGTAATGATTAAATAAGTCGTATACTGTGCGGACACCAATGTGGCATGATATGATACAGAAATGGTGACATGGCCACATCACCTATTATACATATATTTTTCTGTAGAATACCAAACTTTGGTATAATTGGTTGTAGAGAAACAACTTTGCAAAATTTCCCTACGGAGATACAAGACACCAGATTGACGTTTCTCCTATAAAAAATCAGCGAAAACGCCAGACAGTCTGACATTTCTGCAGCAAAAACGCCGTCTGATGTTTTCGTGGCTGGCCAGTTCGTCTGACGTTTCAATGTTTTTTTTTAATTGTGATTTTTACAATGGTTAGATTTTACAACGGTTACATTTTGGGATATAAATTGAAGGGGCTTTTGTTTTTTTATAGCAAAGTTGCTATTTGCTTGCCCAAATCATTCTGTTTGTCATGCAATCTCCCGAGAAACCAAAAGTTTCATTCAATCTCCAGAAAGTCTCTAGAAGATCTATTTTTATCTCCAGTAGCTCTATTTTTGTTTTTGTCTCATATAATCTCTATTCGTCATGGATCAAACCCTTAGAATATTATGCTCGTATGGAGGTACACTGAATGGGTTCTCTTACGAAGTAGGTTTAATCTAACTTTTTTTTAGCGTATCAAAATACTATAATGGATAATTTACACAATTTTATTATCGATCGTTTTTCTATCCGATATGAATTCATATAAGGTTCATTGTTTTCTCTACTTGTTGATCATTAGACTGTGAAGAAATATGAAATTTTGTTGTTGAAAGTAATTTACATTCACCATATATAAATATTTATGTTACTCCACAATTGCCAAATATTGACACAAATATTATTTTGAATAGTCGATCTTTTTTTCTTTCCAAGTCCCTAGTTCTTCGAACCAAACGATTCCATTTATTCAAGATGAACATATATTGATTGAAGATAATGATGTTGATAGAATTAGTGATGATTTAGATGGTAATGTCGATAATAATTTAAATGTTAGCACTTCCGAACTATTTGTCAGAAAAACATTTGAATTTCGTTCTAAATTTAAAATTTTTATAAGTGATATAACAATTAAACATAGTTTTACTTGTTCAAGTAATATGAATAATGCCCATAAAATTGTATTTTTTGATGTACCAAGTTGTTGGAGAGTATATGCTAAAGCCATTGGTGAAGGCGGAACATTTGTTATTCGTATATTAAAAACTAGATATTCTTTTTAGGTGGACTTCCCAATAAGATGTTATCCATTAGCTACTACTGCACGAATTAAAAATAAGATAATTGGTAAATTAGAGATAATCATTCATATAGTCTATCGTACATTATAAATGATATATATAGAGAGATCATTGAATACATAATTCAATATTCTAAAGCTTGGAAAACTCGAAAAATTACATTAGCTGAAATTAGTGGTAGTTATGTTGATGTATATAACAGTCTTGAAAATTATGCTTTTACAATTTTCGAAGCAAATTCCGGAGCAAATATTTTATGAAGACTAGGAAATAATAACTTTCGAAGAATAGTTGTTCGTTTCAAGGCATGAGTTGATAGTTTTTTAAGTGGTTTTTTTATCTTATGATTAGTATTGATGTTACTTTTCTTACATCTAGATCTCTATGTAATTTATTTGTTGATTGTGCTCACGACCTTAACTACCGTTTATATCCAATTGCTTATGCTACTGTTGAAAATAAAAATAATAATTTATGGACATGATTTTTAAACAATTAAAAAATATCTTTTAAAAGTATTTTTTATCGATGAGATAATATTTCATTTGTATATGATAAATAAAAGGATTAGTTAGTTGTACGAGTGGAACTTTTTCAGTCTAGGTACATTTTTTGGTATTAAACATTTTAAACAAAATTTGAACACTAAAATAACCAAAGTAAAACAATATCAAGTATGGTTAGATAAGCTTGCAAGATCTTACAATGAGGTGGATGCAAGTAATTGGTTCAAAAAAAATTTAAAAAGAGAACCTGATTGTTTTTAATTGGATTGTTGGTCTAAATGATGAAAGCTGTGATTTTGCGCATTGGATAACAACTTATGCTCCGCCCTAGATTTGATATTAGCACTTCAAACCTTCCTGGATGTTATAATAATTAGATTAAAAATTTACGTGATAAACTAATAACAACATTATTTGATGTTATTATACTCGATATTATATCACTTGATTACAAAAACAAACAAATTGTTGCATATTTGAGAATATATTTTTGTCCGGGAATGCTAAAATCTATGGCAAGATAAAAAGAGAATCAAACTATTTTCAAATGTTGCGCGTTGATAATTTTGTATTTGAAATATTTGATCATGAAACAAGTAGATAATATATGGTTCGTTTAGACCATAAATATTGTACATGTTGTAGGTGACAAGATACTTTACTACCATATGTACATGTATGCTTTGCAGTAAGTATTCTAATGTACAAATTATAACTTTGTATCCTGCTCAATTTTAGTGAAAGATTTACAAATGTATGTGCACGACATATGGAACCAATTCCAGTACCTTTAACTCGTCCAAGTGCATTAGTTAGAGACCAAATTAGAGTACCAAGTAGGGGAGGGCAACGGACCGAACCGAAGACCCCAAAACCGACCAACCCGAAAACCGAAATTGGGCAAACCGAGAACCGAACCGAAATCTTGTAAACCGTTCAAAACCGAACCGAATTTGAACTTCGGTTTTCGGTTCGGTTTTGTGGGCCAATTGGGCCGGGCCTAAAAAAAAACACATCAAAAAAATGCAGCATATTGGTGCAATAAAAATTCAGCATATTGGTGCAAAAAAAAACATACATATGGCTGGAAGATACAATAAAAATTCATCTTATTGGTCCACAACAATATGGCTGAGCTATACAAAAAAAATGCAGCATATTGGTCCACAACATCTGAATTCTATACAAGTGGCTGAGCTATACAATAAAAATGCTGAGCTAATAAGCTATACAAGTGGCTGAGCTATACAATAAAAAGAAGGAATATTGGTCCACATTGTGGACTCCACAACATCTGAATTCTATACAAGTGGCTGAGCTATACAACATATTGGTCCACAGCATATTGGTCCCAACCCCTTTTCCTGCACAAGACAATAAAAAGAAGGGGGAAAAAACTAAAATACGGCTCAGATGAGGCTTATTTATGCATCATAGTTGGATGCATGTAGTATCAGTTCTCGTATTCTCAAGCCAACATCATCATTGCCACTTTCTCCTCAAATATGTTAGTAAAATTTTCAGGGAAAATATACAAATTAACCTCATAGATAGATATACCAACTAAATGGCTGCATTAAATACCTCGCCAACAGCTGTACATTTCAGTAAATGGCTACAGTAAATGCCTCGCCAATGTCACACTTCCAACCTCCCAATGGAATAGATAAGCTGCAGTAAACAATAACACAAGAAGCAGCAGCAGTATAAACTATAAAGAATGAAAGAAGACGTAGCAGCCATCAATGAACGTTATAAAGAATGAAAGAATCCCAACAACAACAACAACTGCAGGCTGCAGCAGTAATAAATTCTAACAACAACAACAACTGCAGCAGTATAAACAGACCAGCAAGGCAAGAAATTCTCCCAACCAACATCCCAACTGGGAATAACAGACCACCAAGAATGAAAGAATCCCAACAACAACTGCAGCAATAAATTTTCCCAACTCCCAACTGGGAATAACAACAACTGCAGCCAGGCAATAAATGTCTCCCAACTCCCAACTGGGAATAACTCCCAAGTCCCAACAACAACAACAACTGCAGCAAGGAGCTAATAGACCAGACATGAAATGTAGGCCAGAATGAAATAATGTCTCCCAACATCCCAACATGAAATAATGTCTCCAGTGAATGTAGGCCAGAATGAAATAATGTCTCCCAACATCCCAACATCAGTGAGCTAATAGACCAGACAGTAAATGTAGGTCATAGCACAAAACAGACAGTAGTACTAGTAGCAGTAAATGTAGGATGTAGCACCAAAAAATATTACAAATAATGTCTCCAACTAATAGTTTGTTCCCAAATTAAAATAGCGTAAATACTCAAACCTCACTTGTTGACGTTGTTGATTCCACCGTTAACTTGCCCAATTCTAAATGAAAAATGAAATCAATGAAGAAGTTAAAACACATACAAGAAGATATGGAAATAATGCAATAAATAAGAAATTTAAAATTACCCATTTCAACTTCATATATGTCTTCAAACTCCTCTTCAATAATGAATACTATGGGTCGATCGGAAGGCCCTCGAAACCAATCTTGACAACAAATGAGACCTTGAACAATTTTTGGAGTCAAAGAGCTCCTATATGAATCAAGCACACGGCCACTCGTACTAAAAGCGGACTCGGACACCACGGTAGATATGGGAACGGCCAACACATCCCTAGCCATCTTCATGAACTTCTTCAATTGCAACGGTTGATTTGCACTAGAAGGTTCAACTCTTTCACTAATAGTAGTACCACTACCACCACTTTGTGAAGAGCTCATATTTTTGTACTCATTGAACATAGAGTACGCAACACTTTTTACTTTCTTCTTCATGGAATCGCTCTTCTCCGGATCATAGAGATGATCAAGAGCATATTCTACATATTCCAACTTATGTCGAGGATCAAGAATTGGTGCAATAAAAATCACCATATTCATTTTTTCAATGTCACCCCAATATTTATGATACTTCTCCCTTATTTTGTCGGCCATGAGAGACAAGTCATAGTCATCACTCTCCTTTGATGTGTGCAAGAGAATATCAATGGATGTGATTTCATCAAAGAAATTATTGCAAGTGACATATAAGGATCCCGAGATACGCAAAGTAAGTTCGTAGAAGTGTTCTAAGAAAGTGCACAACCTTCTTGCATTGGCCCAATCATCTTCAATAGGATATCCGCCATTCTCCGTTAGTTCTACTTTGAACCATGGATCTTGTCCGACGAATCTCTCAAAGGCACTTTCAAACTTTTGTGCCGTGTCCAACATCAAAAATGTCGAGTTCCAACGAGTGCTTCACATCAAGACACAACATTTTTTTGCTTTGTATCTTTTCGGCTTCAACACACTCCTTGAACTTTTGAAAGCGACTTGGAGAATGTCTCACATACCTTACCGCATTTCGAACACGAGCAACCGATGGAGACATCAATTTCAAGCCGTCAACAACAACAAGATTAATGATGTGTGCAATGCATCGCATGTGTAAAATGTAAATACTTGCATTGTAGAATGCTATTTCCCCAATTCTGAATTTTCTTGCTTAAATAAGAAATAGCAACATCATTGGAGCTCGCATTGTCAACCGTTATAGTGAATATTCGATCAATACCCCACTCTAGCAAGCACTTCTCTACCGCTTTCCCCATGGCTTCCCCTTTATGACTTGTAATTGGACAAAAGTTTATAATCTTCTTCTTCAACTCCCAATCTTCATTTATGTAGTGTGCCGTAAGACACATATAGTTGACTTTTTGCAACGATGTCCAAGTATCCGTCGTAAGACAAACCATTTGCTTGGATTGTTTAAAGTATGTTTTTAGCTTACTCTTTTCAATAGAGTACATTTCATAACAATCCCGAGCCACGGTCCATCTTGACGGAATACGAAAACTAGGACACGCTACATTCATGAAGTGTCTAAAGCCCTCACACTCCACAAATCGAAACGTAAGCTTGTCAACGATAATCATATTTGTCAAGGCCTTTCTCACCTCGTCTTGGTTAAAATTCCAGCTAGTTAGTATTTTGTCCTTTCCCTTCGCAATTGATTGCAAGTTGAGAATTGATTGACTAGAATCATTATTCTTTGGATTTAGTGGACATGCATTCCAATGATTTCTCACATTACTAGTCCCATTAAGTTTACTATGGCAATGATACTCTTTTCCACAATGATTGCAACTTGCTTTTGGACGACCTTCTGCATCAAGAAATTTTTTGAAATCTTTCCAATGCGGAGCTCTTTCCTTCGTAGGCTTTCTTGAAACTCGAAGCCTCGAATTAGGATTGGATATAGGCTCATTTGTGGCTTGAGAGCTAGTTGGTAGTTGAGGATCGCCTTCTTGCGGCATCTAAAACAACAATTTGTACATTGAATATACAAAATATAAATAACAAATTAAAACATCACACAATTTGTACTTCAATTAAAAAATCAAGAAATACGCACATTGCATGAATATGATGTTGTTGCCATTGATTGGATTGGTGTTACCTATTCAACATCACACAATTTAATATGAGTAACCTACTAAGTTACCTAGCTACCTAACCCTAAATTAATCTACCAAAATAACCCAATCTACATAAGTAATCCTTAAAAGCCAGAAAGTGAAGATTCTGTAGACCTGATCAAATGTTCCAAAGTGCAAAAACATTAAACATAGTGCACTGCAAAGCCTTCAATTGCAGTTTGATCAGATAGTGCACTGCAAAGCAAACATAGTGCACTGCAAAGCATTAAACAAAGTGCAAAAACATTAAACAAAGTGTACTGCAGAGCCTACATAATGCACTGCAAAGTGAAATGTTCCAAAGTGCAATGTTCCAAAGTGCAAAGTGCACTGCAGAGCCTACATGCTGCACTGCTAATTTAAACCACCAACAGACATTAAACATTAAACATTGCATAGTAAAGTGCAATGTTCCAAGTGCAAAAAGTATTAAAATATAGACTATCAGAAACAAACATGCTGCTATCAGAAACAAACATGCTGCACTAGTGAGTGAGAACGAAAATTAACAAACATGCTGCTAATAAGAACATTAAACGAACATGCTGCACTAGTGAGTGAGAACGAAAATTAACAAACATGCTGCTAATTAGAACATTAAACGAAAATTAACAAACATGCCAATCTACATAAGAATATATTCATGAACCAAATTTTTAAACCACCAAATATTCAGAAAATTACGAAAGAAAGGGGTCCAGGAAGAACAATGGATAGATGATACTTACAGTGAGTGAGAACGAACTTTTGTTCAATGTCAACAAGATTCCTAATATCGAGAGATGAAGACAACAACACAGCAAGAGCAAGGGGCCAGATCTAGGTTAGATTCCTCTAGATCTAGGCTAGATTTCTAGCACATGCACGAAAGTAACCAAATAATTAGAAAAAATAAAATAAAATACACAAATCTTTGTACAAACAAAATAAAATACACAGATCTAGGCTAGATTTTCAGAGAACGTTATTTCTTACCAGGTTAGGGTTAGATCTCGTTAGATCTAGCTTAGCTCGAGAGTTAGGGTTCTCGACAGAGATCTAGGGTTTCTCGATAGCCCAGATCTAGGGTTAACACGAGAGAGAGAGAGAGAGAGATATAGAACGAGAGAGGGAGAGATTTGTCTCTTAGAGTTAGGGTTAGGGTTCTCTAGAGAGTTAGGGTTCTCCAAGAGAAGAGAGCAACAGCCGGCGGCGAGCCAGCGAGAGACGGAGAGACGAGTGAGAGTGAGAGAGAAATTTTAGGGCTGTAAAAAATTTCTGAGTGTTTTATATAACCAAGGGTATTTTAGTAATTTCATAATTAAAAAAAATCTAATCGGTTTTCGGGTCGGTTGGGTAACTGAACCCAATAACCGCTTGCCGACCCGAAATCCGAATTCTTTTATCTGCAGACCCGATATCCGACCCGATATTTTTCAAACCGAACTGAATGGCCAGTTCGGTTCTGTTCGATCCGGTTTACGGTTTTTGAACCGTATATTACTCACCCCTAGTACCAAGTGTTGGCTGTAAATCTGATAGACCAAAAAAGAACCACATCAAAATGAAAGATTTATCGACAACAAATCTCTATTGCGATAATTGTGGTGGGCTAGGACACAAAGAAATGTACTAACCAATCGATATAGTAAATTTGTACTATTTTTTTACTTGTACCTTTTTCAAAATAATTTTAGAAACTTGAACATGTTGGAGGTCTACGATGAAAATGCTGGATTAAAACATTGGAAAACTGGACTTTGCGTTGATCTATCTGAGACAAATTAAATTCCAAAATGTTCATGTGCTTATTTTCTAATAGGAATAAGTATCTTTGTTTTTATTATGATGTTTGTAATTAAAATCTAATATGAATAAAAGTTGCATGTTTGTTTTTATCTTTGATGTAATTTTTTTAAAACAATGTTTATATTTTTTTATGCATGACAGAAATTAACAAAAAACTAAACTTCATAATGTATACATTTCAAAGAAAATAAAAGTATACATGTCTAATAAAATAAAATAATACTCTTCATGCACCCTAGAGATACATATCCAATGAATTAGTCCCCTCCTCTGGCAAGTCACCTGTAGTCCCTACGAGCACCACGCCTAAGATGTAGTTGCTCACTCCTGTGCGCCGAATCTTCCGCATTCTTCTTTGAACCACCATTATGGAAGACCTCCTCTATATCATCATCCTGCGAGTCCTCTTCTTGAGACTCACGTTGTGTAGGTCTTGGTCCTGATGGCGTCATGAATACCTGAGTAGATGGATTATCTAGTGAAGAAAGATGATACATCCACGCGTAGTAGTCTCCATCAAAGGTCTCGTCCTGTGAAGTGCCTGCACCACCTTGGCGTGAAGTACCCTAGCCAGCCCGTCAAGAAGTGCTCTCGCCAGCCTGACGTGGTGTGCTTATAACATTCGACCTAACTCTACGGGAGCGTATTCATCTCTGGCGTGGTGTGCTTATAACATTCGACCTAACTCTACGGGGGTGTATTTATCTCTGACTAACCGTGGTTGCATGATAATATGACACGTTATCTAAAGGAGGCATCAGGAGTGGTTGGATTGCTCTAAAACAATCCATAACTTGTAAAATAATACGTCGTATCTATATCAGGGTTTTTAATTGCTTGATCCATTCTAAGTACTTGAAGTTTTAATTAATTTTCAATTTAATAAATCATATAAATATTTAATTAAATATATAATGGATAAAAGCAAATAAAGAACACACTATCATATTAGTACCATATCAGTGACACATGCATGCATGTCTCGCAAGCTATCATAATCTACAATTTGATTGTGGAGCCATGACTCCTGAAATTCATACGATTGTAGGAAAATACGAAGGGATCCCCACCGATGCCTATTAGTGCCCTCACCAAGTACTGCATAATTTCAACAAAATATGAGCATAACACCGTTAATACTTAATTAAAATTTATAATTATTAATAACTTACTATCAATTAACATTGACATTGGAGAAGACGTGTACCACGCCATGTCTGAATTCTGGAAGTCCAACCAAGAATAAGAGAATGGACTCTAACAATTGCATTGACTCTACCATGACTCAAACGCAAAGGCTCCTGGGAAATCATTTGTTTCAACTCAAATTATAGCATAACACAATCACTTGGATGAAACATGATGTATCTGTGATATATAATGTAATACCTATCTAGACTTAGCTGGTGTGACTGTTCCATGTATCTCAGGAGAATCCGATGAATAATATAGGGTGCCCATTTAACCTATTTAATATTGAGGAAACAATAAAATAATAAATATAGTAAATTAAGCAAAAAACATTAATTAAGCAAATAATTGTATAATTTACCTCAAGGTAGTTTAATGAGTCAAATGCGGCCGGGTAAAATGAGGCCACCTGGTAAATACTATGCATATGATCCACTGCATTTGTTGTCCATCGAGAAACTGTTGGGAGGACCTGCTAGTCAGATCCTAGGCATGTCAGTGGCCTACCAATAGCGAAATGCTCGTTGGTCCAAATCTATAAAGAAAAACTTAAATGACACGATGTAAGTCTACGTAATGAAATTGTATAGAAAATATATTAACAAAAAGTATTTCGTTCATACTTGTAATAGTATCATACAACCGCACATATTGTTTAAATTTTGCCCTCTGATACTAAAGTTACAAATTTTGTCATGCAATCATATAGATATGCTAATGTAGCTATCCCTCATGCATGATGTGCATGTGCTTACAAATTATCCAAAAATGGTAAAAGGCACACATTGACCTTATTTTTCGTTGCGTCGAAAAAAAGGCACAACATGGCAATGTTTTAAATGGCGGTCGAGACTGCTGCTCTACGCACGTCTTTTGCCGTTGGCGGTGGAATAGACAGTCGACGGAGGTTTGACACCATAGACGGGCGCATAGGCGGAGCAATACTTGATTAGATGTTTTGACAAAATAGTTTTGCAAGCATTGCGGACTTGTGGTTCACTTTTACAAGGCTGAAACTTTATATATAATTGTTCTACAACTTAGTTATGCATAACATACTCTTAAAATATGCATATTATGCAAAAAATATATAGGTAAAATAGTAAAAAATGTTCAAAATGTATCAGACGCCTAGGCAACACCTAAGCGGCTTAGGCGTCAGGCGGACCCTCTTCCCCGCGCACTCGCCTACAGCTGTTTAGAACGTTGCCACATAGTAAGCAAGCTACAGAGCAACATATTATCTGAAAAATACGATCAAGGAATAGTATTAACTAACTAAAATATTATATGTTATATAGGCCTAAACATTTTAATTAATACAATTTTTTTTCAAGAATCGCCCATATAAACCTCTTTATCGACAATACGTTCGATATCCATGAAGTGTACTAGAGCCAATTGTACTTCACACATATCCGATGACGTCTTCTTACGAAACTACATCCTGAGCAGCTGGCCAGGAGATAACTCATCATCAAAATATACATGGTCACATGTAATAGCTAACTTTTAGAATCTCTACCACATCAGCTAGCGTACTAATCATCTCCCCTACTATAAGCTGAAATGTGTTGCGTTGAGACTACCAACGTTCAATGTGACTCAAAATCAAGTTCTATTAACGCAGGAAACATATCACGTTAATGTAATCATACCCAAAGGCCTGTGCCAAGACCTTTTAGGTGCTAGTTGCCTCTTATGTGTCGTCGTTCTTCTGGTACTGCTACGTGTCATACTCTCGCAATTGTTGTTCACTACTATAATCATGTAGCTATATGATAATATACAAAAAAAATTTGTGAAATATTAATATAATTTACACTAACCAACCAAATTAAAACTTACGAAAATATATACGTCCAACAAATATTAATCTAGATATGTGGGTCCATAGTTTTAAAAGACGAAAGGCGCACCAAGGCGCAAAGGTTCCTGGAGCCTGAGACACAAGGCTCAAGGCGCGCCTTTTGAAAGCTAGGCGCACTTTTTTTTTATATGTAAAAAATATCTACATTTAAAAACTTAGCTACATAGAAGTTCAAATTACTTGAAAATATCACTAATTATAGGCACAAAATTATTCTTTATATATATATATATATATATATATATATATATATATATATATATATATATATATAAAGCCCATTAGATATAAATAACCCAAACTATATAGTATATACATATAATATACAAACCACATATATATAAGCCTTTAAATATAGAAGTACATTCTAATTTAGAAAACAATCTAAAATCCACAAAAATATTAATGACAATAATTTCTATACTTTTCAATAAAGCCCATAAACTATATAACATGTATATAGGAGGTTGGAATATATATATATATATATATATATATATATATATATATATATATATATATATATATATATATATATATATATATAAGTAACTTTACGCCTAGGCGCGCCTTGTTGAGCGCCTGGAGCCTGCGCCTTTCTACACTAGGCGCGTGTTTTTTTAAGGTGGTGCGCCTGGCTTGTTCCTAGGCGCTGTCCTTGCGCATCGTTGCGCCTTGCGCCTAGGCGCGCTTTTTAATTCAATGTGTGGGTCTTAGCTGTTGGATAATGGCGTAAGTAGTGGGCCAACCTGGAATACACCTATCATTTTGCAAATCCATATATAATGATCGTTGCTAGATATTTTAGGGTTAAGGGGTTAGAGTTAGGGTTAGGGTTTGAGGGTTAGGATTAGGGGGTTAGTGTTACACATAAATTACACTAAATAAAATTTTAATTAACACTAAATAAAAAGCAATTACACAAATAAAATTACACAAATCTGCTACTTTTAGGGTTAAGATAATGGTTATGGTTAGGGTTTTAGGGTTAGGTAATTGATGGATTTGCCAATTTTTTAATGTTAGGGTAAATTTACACAAATGTAATTGCACAAAAAAAATAAAATCTACAACAAGATCTGCCGTTTTTTATTAACACCAGATAATATTTTAATTAACACAAATAAGCAATAATTACATAAAAGAAATACCTGATGATCTGGACTTTCTCTTCCTTCTTTCCTTCACTCATTCTTCTTTCTTTCTTCTCTCCTCACTTCCTTCTATCCTTCTATTTATAATGGCGTATCCGCCACTAATATGCCATTAAATCCAAATCCGACCGTTAACAAATAAAGTAGAATTAAAAAAAAACAATGAAAAAGCAAGACAGAGGGCGTTTCTGCCACGAAAATGCCAGACGTGATGAAAATGCCAAACAATATGGTGTTTTCGCTGCAGAAATGCCACTCCGTCTGGCGACTTGCATCTTTGTAGGAAAAAATTTCTAATTTGGTTTACTACATCTAATTATATGGAAATTTGTTACTCTACAGAAAATTTTCTGCCTATTTTAGCATGTCCAGTCTATTTTGAGTGTCCATGTTATGTCCAATATGTGTCTAGTCTATTTTGAGTATCCACATTGTGTCCAACATGTGTCTGACATGACGAAACACGGACAGGTCATGTGTTTCCAGTGTCCCCTAGAAGAAACATAGCCTCACGCTAACCAACAAACCTAAAAGCATATTGTTTAACAAAAACAAAAAACCAAAGAAATATGAATTTAACAGTTGTTTCATCCTCCTCCAATGACGATATGACATGGTTCATGCACGATATTGGATGTATATTGGATTCAAAACATTTGTACAGTATGTTTATCTGGAGGTAGAGTGAAATTGAAAGTTCTTTTTCCCCCTGTGATTTAGCCTTTTAATTTTTCAAAGCTCACAATTTTTGGTTCCAACTGATCCCTCTATTTTTGTGGAGCCAAGCAATACATTTTGATTTTACTTAAGAAGCAACATATGTCTGTATGGAACCTAATTTAAAGCTTAAAACACGGTGTTAGTCTAGATGTATGCATGCATGATTCCAAAAGGGGTTACTGGATTTTCATCAGTGAACTAATATTTAAGTTGTTGGCTGTATTGTAGCCTTTTTTGTGGAAGTAAGAGTATGCTTGCACTTAACGTGTAAATTTGGTCCTCTTATATCCTCCTCCATATGTTAATTTTAGCATGAAGCTCGATTGATTACGGAATCTCTTGAACTTGTTAGATGTTATGCAAAAGTTCCGTACGACTGTTTGTGCTTATGAAATAAGTGTTTCATACTTCATTTGTTTTTTTCTTGTTGTGTAGGTTTCAACGTAGAGAAAGTTCAGTACAAAAATGTGATGTTTACAGTATGGGATGTTGGTGGCCAAGAGAAACTGAGGCCTTTATGGAGGCATTACTTCAACAATACTGATGGCCTGGTACATTCTCTCTTCCTCATGTATTTTTGGATAAAACTGAAGTTCAGAGAACAATTACTCTCTGATTCAGCTCTACTGCAGTTGAATAAGGGTCCCATAATATTCTTCCAAAATTGTTGGGTGTCAGGAGCTCAAATTCTTGTGGTAGATGATCCACACTAGTCTTGTTAAGACCATCTGCTAATTATAGTTCGAATAGCCGAGGCACAATTAATAACTAATTGCCTTCTGCAGAAGTGTTCTTTTACACAAATAGGTCAATATGTTCGTCTCTCATATCTTTCGGCAGTCTTTATTTATGTTTTTCCTATTTGCAGATCTATGTCGTTGATTCCTTGGACAGAGAAAGAATTGGCAAAGCCAAAGCAGAGTTTCAGGTTCTATATTTGACTATTATTACCATTTTTAGTGAACATCATTTGTTTTACGTGAATATGTACTTTTCATACTCTTCTGCTGATTGGTCACATTTTATCTTTCTGGCAGACTATTATCAAGGACCCCTTCATGCTTAACAGCATCATATTGGTGTTTGCTAACAAGCAGGACATGGTATGTTACAGTAATGACGTGAAATAAATAAAGGAGGCTTCTTCAATGAAACTTCAGTTCATGTGTTTTCATGCTGTTGTTTTTGTTATTTTTTAAATGCTTGAAAATACAGGCAGTTTTAACTGTAAATGTTTCTGGCAGCCCCTCACTAGAAGGTGAATGATTGTAATTCACAAGCTAACTGCTAAGCATGACTGAAAGTTCAAGTAAATGATAAGATGCTCCTCAAATGCCTGATCAGATGAATTAGGACCACTACTTTCTGAAAATTAGTGGTGGCTGATGTTTTTGCTAATATACTTCAAGGAAAAATGTTATGTTTAGGGAAGTTCCCACAGATGTCCCACCCCCTCCCAAAGTCATGCTTGTAATTGAGTCGAGCTTTGCATTTTCAAGCTCGGTCCCTTAGGGTTTCTCTTTTATTGAGAAGAGCTCGAGCTCTAGCCTGAGCTTGTAAGAAGATGTTCAAGCTCGAGTTGCTCGTCAACCTAGTTGACATGCTCACAAGTTGTTCGTGCTCGATTACTAGGCTTCATGGCCACGATCATTTTAGTTCAATCACGATAAGTATGTGAGCGACTTTAGCCATCTTTATTTTTAGTAAGGTTCCTACTTAATTTTAGTTCTAAACCGATGTGGGACTAAAAGTTATGTTATAGTCATAAATTTCTTGACAGTTTCACATCCAAACCTAGAAAATTATATACGGTCGATTCATGTTGAGTCGAGCCATACTTGAGTCAAAAATTTTGGACCCGAGCCGAGCTGAGTACTCGTCGAGCTTGTTCACAAGCTCACAAGCCAAGCTTCCTATGTTAAAGCTCAACTTATTAAGGTAATCACTAATCAATTTTATTTCCGTGTTCAAGCTTTTCTTGTTAATGGAACCGAGACGAGCCAGGTCGAGCTTTTATCAAGCTGAGTCGTGTCAAACTGCAAGCTGCTCTGTTCATTTGAAACACACGTCATTTCCTCGGAAGGTTCTCAACCATCCCTCTAAAAGCCCATGACATCCATCTTCTGGTGACCCGAGTAAAAAACCCATTTCTGTTTATCTAAGTCAACTTTATGAAATAGCACTTGCTATTCAATTCATAAATCTTCCCTATTTTGCTAAGAGCTTGAGTTCCAAGTTGTTTGACTCGGACACATGCCAAACACTTGTCAATATTTTGACCAATTTATAACATATATTCATTCTAGGACACCTCAAAGACTTCTTAAACACATTTATAAGACTTCAAGTCCCAGACCCCTTTGATATACATAACACTGAGTGAGGTTCATTTTATTTTGGTTTTTATTTTTTGAAATTATAGGACTATTACCATTAGAAGGAAATCACAGAAGAATTATTTAAATAGAAATATAAAAAACCGTTAGTGTATGTTAACATGTGATACAATAAATTCTTTTTACGGGTGTGCGATGATGGATTTGAGCCAATGTCTTACTTAGGGTCTCTTTGGTTCCTTGTAAATGGAAATGCTATGCAACAAATGTTGCATGTACCATTTGTTGCTGTAAGTCGTGTTGCAAATAAATTGTTTGGTTATATGTAAAAGATGTTCAGGGAGTTGCAAATCCTTTATGTATGTAAAGATGTTGAGGGATTTACAAATCATTTGCCTAGAATGATTTAATTGGATGCTTTTGCAACTTTTGTTGTTGTAAATACAAATCTATTATTTGGTTGTCACTTGAATGAAGAGAGAATGAGAGAAAATGGTGTAATGAATATTGCCATAAGTGGCGTTGCAATCATTTTAGCTGCAACAAATGTTGCGGTAGTTGGAGGAATCCAAGTCAGCTTTATGAACTAGCACAGTAGCACTTGCTATTCAATTCATAAACCTTCCCTATTTTGCGAAGAGTTATGAGTTCCAGGTGTTTGACTTAGACACATGCCAAACACTTGTCAATATTTTGACCAATTTATAACATATATTCATTCCAGGACACCTCAAAGACTTCTTAAACACATTTATAAGACTTCCTGTACCAGACACCTTTGATATACATTAACACTGAGTGAGGTTCACTTTATTTTGGTTGTATTTTTTGAAATTCTAGGACTGTGACCATTAGAAGGAAATCACAGAAGAATTATTTAAATAGAAATATAAAAAACCGTTAGTGTATGTTAACATGTGATACAATAATTTCTTTTTACGTGTGTATTAAGATGATGGATTTGAACCTGTCTTACTTTAGGGTCTCTTTAATTTTCTTTTAAAAAGCTGGCTGATCATTATTTTTTCGTTCAGAAAGGTGCAATGACTCCGATGGAGGTGTGTGAGGGTCTGGGTCTGTACGATCTGAAGAACCGTGTATGGCACATCCAAGGAACTTGTGCGCTGAAAGGCGATGGCCTGTACGAAGGCTTGGACTGGTTAGCTAGTACTCTCAAGGAACTACAGGCTTCGGGGAGGTCAACATCTGTCGGCAGCTCATCGTTCTAAACTGCAGTATCATGCGATACTCGTCTATCAGATGTTTGCCAAGCCTCGAAGCTCCTTTTTTTTTTTTTTTTTTTTTTCCTTCATGTGATCTTTGATGTCTAAATTTATAACGATGAGATTTTAATTACATCTCCCCCTTGTTATTTTTCTGCTACCAGCACGAGAACAGTTGCCTGCCCATGGGGAGTTACAGTAAAATGTAAATACACTTATTTGCTAAATATAGTGTTCGAAATGTTGCACGAAAGCTACAGATATGTGATGTGCTACTGTTATTTCTTTTGTGAGATTCCATGAGTTCCTTCTTGTAGTATAAGCCTGTTTACATGCAGAAATTACACGGCTACTTATTTGAGTTAAATCGCGCGAGGATGTGGCATTTATGATGTTTAGCTTATGTGACTCCTTGTTTGGATGATTATGTTTTTTTCCTCTGTTTTTGAGAAAATCGGTGGGAGAGACGACCTCCCGAGTTTACAAAAATTCTAGGGGAACTCACAAAGTTCCGTATCTTTCAAACTCTTGCACCAAATCTCTTGATTTTCTCAATTGGTTAAAGAGAAAAATCAGCACACTTTCAATGTTAGTAAAATTCATGCATATTGTTCTTATTCTCAGTTCTAATTCGAGTTTCTGAAGTCAGAATTGGTGAGTAAACAACCAAAACTGCCTAAACCCTATCTAGGCTAATCGGCTCATTACTTATCAAAAGCAAACTGTCCAAACCCTATCTCTAGGGCTCAGGTTCGGGTTATTGTTACCATTGATAGTCCAGACGTAGTGTCGTCTAGACGGAGTTCAATTTTATGGATTTTATGGGATATGTTATTGTCGTCCGCAATAGTTTTTCCTTGGAGTCCCCACATCGTTTTTTAATTTTCATTTCCTAGGTATCCATAAACAGTTGCATCATTTGTTTAGTCTCCACAGATGATTACACAAACAGTTACGGATGACTAATAACAATAATGTATAATGACATATAAATTTTATATCACTATTGCACTTAATATCAATTCATCAGCAATTATGAATTGATTATAAGCAACACCCATTAATCTCATCACCACAAGCATTGATTATAAGCAATATCCAGCACCTGTAATAAGCTTCAAAATTTAGAGTAAATAAGATAAATGAAGAGAGAAAAAAAGGTTCAAGATACAGTAAGTAATCAAAAAAATTGCTAACTCCCGATGAGCAAATAGAATGAAGAAAAGAAAAACTAACCGACCTATTATACCGAAGCTCACCCCTACTAGTTTTGGTGGGTGAATAAAAATGGACTCATGATGTTACATCCTAATTTTTTTGAACTCATCTATGAAAAGCTGTTAGATTATAATCTCTTTATTTCCTCAACCGCCTATTCAGAAAAATCAGCACAATTTTAATGTTAGTGGAATTCATGTGTCACATTCATATTAAATTTTTTATTATGAAGAGTAATGATATTTGTACCTCCAAATTGTCCCTTCAAACCATCCCTCCTTATGTGGCAGCAGACGTGGCATGTTAAATAATATTATGTGTCATCTAATATGGCAGCTGACATGATAAATTTTAACCCAAAAAATTAATTATCCAATTTTTTCATGTTAATATTAATGTTAATGTTAATACTAAAACTCATACTAATATTAATATTAATATTAATTTTATGTTAATATTAATATTATGGTTAATGTTATTATTAGTTTTAATGTTAATGTTAATATTAATGTTAATGTTAATTTTAATTTTAATTTTAAAATTTGTAATGTCAGCTGCCACGTTTGTTGCCACGTAAGGAGGGATGACTTGGAGAAATAATTTGGAGGAACAAATTGCATTATTCTATTCTGAATTATGTAGTCGAATTAGTGAGTTTACAAGCAAAACAGTACAACCCGAGTTTTTTTTTTTTAAAAATCAAAAAAATGATTGGACTTTTGGCTATGTGCTTTGGACTTTGACGGTATATAAGAAAATAAATAAAATAAATAAACTTTATTAATTTTATTTATTTGAATTTTTTTATTTATATTTAGAGAAGCTGAAAGAGTGAAACTACAAATTTTATCTTCAATTTGATATGCAGTCTTCTGAGTCTTCATGTATATCTTTTTTTATTTTGAATCTTTGTTGCAGTTTATCTTCAAATCTTCGATTTCTAAAAAAAATTGATCCAACTCTACAAGATGCCGACACTTTCAACTATTAAGTATTTGGTCAACTTTTTGCGCACAAATTCAATCGAGAAAGCAAATACTAACTTCCAAAATATCTTGTAACTTCTGTTGCATTTTAACTTGTTTTATTTTGGTTGTCTACAGGTTTTCAAAAAAAAAAAAAAGAACTTTTTTGTAACGTCTACTTCTTTTCTTGACTAGCATTTTTGAACTTTGTCTATAACAAGATTCTGATGCTATCATGAATACCGAGGCCATCATAAGATAATTGCCAAAGTAGAAAGTATAGGATAATTTTTTTCATATATTTTCATCATCTAAAATTGAAAGTATGATCCAAGGTCAGTCTTATATTCATTTTAGTTGTTTAAATACAAGAAAAATTCTTGAGTACTTGGCAAGAAAGATTATTTTTGTTTCTTTCTTTCTAGTATACTCCTGGCATGGGATAACATGGAAATTAAGCTAGAGCTACTACTAGCTTGAACAATTTGATCGGGTCGTTTTAAATAACTTTTTCTTTATATATACTATTTAAAGCATCTAAAGATTCTTTAGTTTCTATTTTTATCTTAATATTCATATTGTCTTAAACTATGGATAAAATATATGTAATATTGTAAAACAATTCTAAAGATTCAAATATAGAAGTAACAAGTAACAAATCATTATCAATTAATTGCTAAGTACTACTTGCATTAATTTAGTGTATATAACATCATTATATTTAAGACATGATTTTAACACCAAATATGTAGAATTTTATCTACGTGATACATCCTTAACAAATCTATTATATCTTAAATTATATTGTGCACACAACGTTTTAAACTCTTGTTGACTACTTGGTGAAGTGTTTAAACTAATTAGATATGTTAACATTTTCTAAATTCACTTGAAGAAATTGAAGACATTCTTGTATAATTAAATTAACAATATGGCAAAAACATCTTACAAGAAAAAATGACCCTTCTAATATAGGCACAAATTAGGATTTCAAAATATTGATACAAAACTTATTACTACTAGGATTATCAAAAGATATTGAAAAATATATTCACGTAAAACTTGTAACATTGCTCATCAGATTCAAACTCAAGTGTGCAGAAATTTCAATTATCCTAGACAAAGAATTCATTTCTATAAACTCATTTCGTATCTACAAAATATGTTGTGACACAAACAAAAGGATAATTTTGTTTACAGCTCCATATATCCGAAGTTAAAGAAAATTTACTAATATTTTCAAAACTTTATTTCAAAGTTCTTTTTTCAAATATTTTAGAAACTTTTGCTCTAGTACTAGATCTATCAATTTAGTAAAACAAGGATAGTTCACTCTCACTAAATGTGAAAAGTTTTTCATTATAAATAATATATTTTAAGTTAAGTTGGTTTTGTTACAAGCAACAAAATAAGTAAATAAATGAAGATCCTTGAGGACGGTGCTTAATTGTGTTTGTCTAGCATCAGTTGTGTCATTACCATAACAATAATTATAGTGTCTCTTCTAAACTCATGTGCTGTCATTTTTTTTCATTTAATAATTTTTTGACATCTATTGCATTGTGTACCTCTAGGTGTTGAATTTAGTTTTTTGCTGGGATCTAAGACTGAATTTAATAAAATACTTCCATAAAATCGATCTTGTTCTAGTATTAATACTTCAATTTTGGGACGTGACATTTATGTTAGTGGTTGTTCGTTTTCTATATGATAAGGATAATAATTATTATCAAAAACATAATAAACATTGCAGCGATGTTTCAAAAAATTGTGGAAGTGTTGGTTATAAACTAGTAGAAGCACTAAGATCCATACTAAATATTTAAAATAAATTTGTAAAAAAAAAATTAATATCAAAATTAACAACATACAATATAATCTAAAAAATACTTAAACCTCAACTTAATTTTCTCCAAAGTCAGATGAAGAATTGTTGCAGCTTGGTGGTGGTCGACCAAGTTGAAGCCGTAAAATTTAATATATTCTTGCAATATTTCTTATATTTCAGTCTCCAACTATTAGCTAATTTTTTGAGTGGAAGAAAATATTTATGGTAAGTATTATAAGAGGGAAAAAAATTTGTTGTGATAAATTTGGATGAATTAAACTCTATTTATAGAAAAAATCAGTGCCAAACGACCACAAATAACCTTATAATATAACTATTATAGGAGTATTTTAGTAATTTTCAGCAAAATGATCAAATTTCGCATATTAACATTTAGAAACGGTTAGAAAATAGAAATATTTTGGTAAAAGAAATTATCCCCCCCAAAGGACCAAAATACCCTCAAATATGGTTGTTGGAGGCTTTTTTTTCCTTTCCAAATACCACTCCGATCGTTTTAGTAACTGTTAATAGGGGGAGTTAAATAGTAAAACACACCCAAACGAAGGGTGGAGGTGGGGAGCAATCAATCGATTCTTTTGGACCGAACCAAAATTTTCAAAAATTGAAATAAATCAAACTAGGTTACAGACAATCGTAATCGAACCGTATTTTTACAAAATCGAACCGAACTGAACAAACCAAATTGGTTCGGTTGGGCCAATGTGCCTTAGATAAGAGGCCTGATTTCACATGAGAGTCACAAAATATTTAGTAAAAAAAATCATTGAATGCATAATTTTAGTAATTTTTGACAAATTCATTGAATGTACATCATGATATATCCTCATGAAAGTAGTAAGATAATGTTTGCCATAAAAAATCAAAGACGGGTATTACAGAACACTGAAATTGATTGTAAACTCGCTTGTACAAAGAAAAGCCTAGAAAGAAATCCTAGGAAACAATCTAAGTATAATTGTTTAGTTTTGATTCTGGGGGGTGACGGTAGAGGCTCGGAAAAGTGCTATCAACTCTGCCTTACTTCTTGGACTATCTGACGCGGTCCTTAGCTCTTGAAGAAATTGCTTTTCGAAGGTTGCCAGCCTTTTGCAGGGGTGTGGCACCCTGCTATTTATAGTGGTTTGTATGTTGAGCCGCATAGATGGCCTTTGGCCACGTGGCTAATTAGCACGTGAAGATCCGTTCTTTGGTCGCCATCTGTCGATTTGTTGGAATTTTGTTGCAGCAAATCTGGGTAGTTACGACTTGGTCAGCCTGCCACATGTCCTGTCGCATGAATCATTTTGAGCCGCATAAGTCTTTCAGTTTTTGACCATGTGGGGCCACATGAGGCTCATGCGGCTTAAGTCGCAAACTTCCTTAGCCCAATTATAACTTAAGGATTTAAGCAGCATAGATTCTATATTTTGGTCGCATACAGCTCATGCGGCTTGGGTCACAGTCACCTTTGGTCGCATGAAGTTCGGAGACTTTGGGGCCGCATATGTCTGAGCTGCATAAGGTTCATGCGGCTTAGGTGACACTCCTTCTGGCCACATGAAAAGCGTATGAACCCTGCTTTTTATGACGTCTCACGTTTTATCTTTTTGTCAAAGTGTCAGAGCTGTCATTTTTGTCAGTTTTGATAGAACTTGTCAGCTTTATCAGACGAACTGATCCTCTTGGTCGCATATCTTTCTTCTGCAGCTAGTTGTCGACGGGCCGCATAAGGCATTGAATATGTCATGCGACTTTCCTTTATGCGGACCTGTTTGGCCCAAAGTACATATGCGGCAATTTGTCATCCGCATGAACCCCAGATTTTTCATGCTTCTACAAGACTCCCTTCAAAGTTTTCAAATTGCAAATTTGGAATACTTTAAATAAGAAGCATGGAAATATGTCAAGCCGCAGGGAGTCTTCAAGTCGTAGGGAATTTTCGAGCCGCAGAGAGATCTCGAGCCATAGGGAAATCCTGAGCCGCAGGGAGACCCCATCAGTCTGCCAGCTGTCACTGCTGCATTTAATTTTCTTAATTTGATATTGGATTTGGGTTCTCTTTTCGAGATAAACTCGATGGTTACTAGGGATAAAATCTCCAAATGTCATCATTATCTTTAATGATCTCGAGAATCGAAGCGGCACTCTTTTTAGAAACTCTACAAATAGGGGTTATTTTTGAAGATAAATTTTTCTCTTTTACCTTATTCTCTTTCGTCTTCGTCTTCTTGTCTCAAATGGCTCCAAAAGCTTCCAAGTCGACTGGTGCTACGGCCAAAGGGAAGGGACTTGCTTCTCCGTCGAGAGCGGCGGGCTCTCCTTCCATTCATTCCGACGTGCACCCCCTATCAAAGGTAAGGACAGTGGGAAGACGATGGCCATATCGTATGTTTATGCGCGGGCCTGTGCTATATCGCTTTCTGTGCTTTAAGCTTGGTCGATGCATGCCCTATCTCAGTTGGACCACATGTGTTCTGTATGATAGGACCGTATGGGCTGAGTCGCATAAGCGCTGCACATTCGAACCTGAACCGCATAAGTGACCCAGGACTGATCCGCATAAATATTGCATAATTGTGCCGCATAAGTGTCTCCTGATTGACCCGCATGGGTGTCTCATATTTTGAGCCGCAGGAGTACTTCATGGCTGAGGCATGAGCATTTCATGACCGAGCCACATGAACACTTCGTGATTGAGCCGCATAAGTGCCTCATGAGAGCCTCATGACTGAGCCGCATGAGCACTTTTTGACTTAGCGGCCTAAGTGTCTCCCGACTGTACTGCATAAGCACTGTATGACCTAGCCGCATGCGTCTCATGTTCTTTAAGCCGATATGACGCATATGTTCTGTTTTGGCTAAGTCGCATGGTTGAAGGGATGTTCTTCTAACTTTTTACTTCTTCTCTGTCTTTTGTAGTAAACTTGCCCATGGCGCCATCGGGGGAGCTTTTGATAGGATATGTCCAATCTACGTTGGGTATGATATTTGACCATATAGTCGTATACGTGTCGACTCAGATCAACCGCAATCAACCTGAGGCCAGGTTAAGGGAGATCAAGAACCAATCATCTTTTTACTTACTCAATATGATGAATTCCGGGAAGCTAGGGGACATCCATCTGAAGCCCGCATTCTTGTTCGGCGACGCTATAGTTGTCTCGAACTCCCGCACCCTGGAGCTATTTGAGAACTGGAATTTTCTTTCCAACGGGCTATCGATTCATCTTCCTCAGATGGAACGCCACTTTTCTCTGTCAAGTTTCAACATGGTGCCTTTCGAGAGGCGAATGGCGGACCCCATAACTCAGGATCGGCAAGCAATCTTCGTAGACAATAATTATTATAATAGACGAGTGCGGTCAATGGTCGCGACCAGGGAATCGGTCAGTTGTTCTGTCGTCGGGCTAACCCCCGGTAGTTTTATAAATGACCTGAGACCCAATAATCGATTCTCTGATACCGACACTTTCCTGAACTAGATTGCCCATAAAGGATCATATCCTACGGGTAGACTGTCGCTGCAGAATTGGATGTGTCGTTCCCCTCCATGAGTCAACTTGACGTTCTGGATTCTGTCAACTTATGGGAATACTTTACAGCAGCTCAGCCATCTACTATGCCATAAGGGGCACGTGCTATGGCCTTCCTATGAACGCAAAGCTGTTCATAGCACTCCTTGAGATGTATAATCGTCATACGGAGACCTTTTATACACCTGCTAGGGAGATGGGGCTCGCCCTTCACGAGATGCATGATATCTCCAAGTTGCCCTGGGGAGATGAAGTTTATGAAGAGTATACTCCCACGAATAAGGAGTTTGAGGAATTAGAGCAGCGGTTTCCCGGGTTCCTTGCCATTTACTGGGAGGTGTTATGTCATCATAGCACTTGTCAACAAATGTCAAAGAAGAAGGATGAAAGTTCTGAAGGGACCCTTCCTCACACCAAGGCCTGGGTCAGTTACTTGTTCGACCTTGGCGCCTCGGGCCGAGTTATCCCCCGGAGCCCTCAGACTCAAGCAAGAGTGGATGTTCAGGTGCAAAGAGCCAAGAGGACCAAAGCTTCTAGTGACAGATTCGGAAGCCAGTCCGACACATTCAGCTACGTACTTCTATCACGATACCCAACCCTTGTCCACTAAGGCCATCTTGGCTGGATTTATGATGGTGTGGCTAAGGATCTGTGTGGTCTCGGGGGGGGGGGGGGGGGGGGGGGGGGTTCGATTGAGAGAATCAGCCGCAACCTGATCCTCCCTGCTGTCAAGTTGATTTTCGAAGGCAGGCTAGCTCTACTTCCAGCCATGGTGTGCAGCATCCATCGGGGTCTTCGTAACTTTACGTCCAGAACTATAGCTCATGATGTTACGAAGGATTTCAACCGAATTGAGCTGCCCTACCACTATCTGATGGGGTGGCTGTTAATGCACTGCCCCTCTCTGATGCGGCCTGGTCCTGAGGGGAGTGCGACGATTAATGATGCATTCATCTATAAGTATCATGATATGCCTTGGACCTGTTTGACCATGTTCGAATGCTATGTTGCGCTCGCGCGAGTGGACAACTACTCCTTCTTTGTGTCGGTCCTGCCTTTCACTGATGAGGAAATGAGGCATCTTTACCTTGATGGCCGTGTCGCGCCCCAAATTCTATATGAGAAGATGTTTCGCTGGTTACAGAATATTCGTCTTGCACATCTGGTGTACCGCAACTGTAACGTTGCCTTCTTGGAACCCTACTTGCCCAGCCGATACTCTAGACAATTCGGGTGCTGCCAGTTGTTTTTGGACAACCCTACTTGCCCAGCCGATACTCTAGACAATTCGGGTATACGCCGCCAAAGTCCCTCATGCTCTACTACCAACCAAGACAAGGCCATTTGGAGCTTGTGGAAAATGAAGGACGTCGCACCCAGGATGAAGATGTTCATATGGCTGCTTCGTGGCGCCCTCCCCATGATAGCTGCCATTAACAAGCAAATACCTAAGGCTAACAATCAATGCCCGTACCGTCTCTCCCATATAGAGGAGCCAAATCACCTATTCCTTCATTGTCTGGTGGCGCAAGAGGCTTGGTTTATAAGCCCAATTGAACTGCGGGTTAATAACCATGATGATATACAGACTCTACTTACTGAATGGCTGAAGGAGGAGAGGAGTCATGAAGCATTTCGTATGGGGGCTGCACTCCTATGGTCATTATGGAAGGCAAGGGGAGACTGCGTCTTCCGTGAGATCCCTCCCTCACCACCCCCACCACCATACATTGTCGCATTAGCTGGGAGCATCCACAAGGACTATTTGTGAAGGAAACTCGAACCGTATGGACGAAGCTTCTAAAAGGAGGGCGGAGACTCTTACACATTGGCAGCCGCCGAAAGGAGAGTTCATAAAAATCAACGTGGATGGCGCGACTACCTTCAGCTCTATTGGAGCGGGTGCAGTGGCTAGAGACAAGACTGGAGAGTTCTATGTAGTAAGGACATGGTGGATGTCGACTCCGTGGAGCTCGGACAATGGCTTGTTTGCAGAGATTCATGCCATCCGCATTGGGATTCTTCTGCCTAGAGAGATTGGTTATGAAAAATTCTATATTTAACGGGACTCTCTAGGTGCAATATTAATCAACATCATCAAAGGGGACAGGAAGCTGATCCCTTGGCGCCTATACGACAACATTCTGCAACAATACTTTTAATGTTAGTGAATGTTAGTGACAGGTTTGAAATCAATACTGCAAAACTGGTTCGATTCTCGGCTGGTGCAAATGACAGGTTTGAAATCAAACATTTGTTTGAAATTTTGCTTAATTTTCAAACTGGCACCTAATTCTTGAGTTTTTTAAATTTTTTTAAAGAGAAAAATCAGCCCACTTTTAATGTTAGTGAATGTTAGTGAAATTACGTGTGTTCTTATTCATGTTTCTGTAGTCGAATTGGTGACTTTACAAGCAAAATTAATTGTTCAAACTAATTGGCTCACGTTTGGATTAGTTGGAGTCCTGACACAATATGGTCTAGACATGTTACCATCAATGGCATCGTCCTTTGTCTCTAATATTTAAGACCGTAAAAAGTTCATTAGATTCTGAATCCTTACCATTATAGAATTTATATTTCATACGCCAAATCAAATTTTATAACTTCTGATCAACACATCTGTATCAAAAGTTAACTTCCATATATTGAATAAACAGAAGATTAATTCTATGCACCTATAAATAAGCTTCATAATTTAGAGCAAATAATATTAATAAAGTTGAAAAAAAAGGTTCAAGATACATTAAGTAATAAAAAATTTGCAACTCTCTATAAGGAAAAGAGAAGAAAAGAAAAGAAAAAAACTAAATTATTAATGCCAATGATCGACACGTGAAGAATCACTATTCGAAAGCCCATGCATTCTCTTCTCTGATCTTGGCCTCCTCCTCTTTAGTAAAGTCGTTATCGACATTAAAGTACTCCCTGACCTCCTCAACGGACATCTCTTTCACTTTCTCGGCCAGAGTATAACAGAGTAAGTCCATCAGCAACTTCGAGTCGAGGTAGTTTGCTGCCAGGGTCACGTCGAACAGCTCATCGCGCTCCATCTTGACGAAGTCCTTGTCCCACGCCTTCAGCACATCCACATCGTCATTGCGTCCGCTACCGTGGCGCTTCCAGTACCGGAGAACCTTGGCGAGAGTGGAGCTGTGCACGTTCGGGAGGGGAACGACCGACTCGGCACAATCGTCCTCGATAATGTTTTTTAACGTCACCGACGAGTTGATAGCCACAGACGCGTCCAACACGAACTCCTCGCCGTCGAGACTACGTAAGATCACCTGCTTTGGAACTTCGGCAGCCATGACTCAAGATCAACAAGTAATTACTAACCAAGGGGGAATATAAGACTAGCTAGTTAGTACTTATGAGAATAAGGGAAAAAAAAATTAGGTCTCCAATGGCTTATATACACATAAACCTGCTATACTAGAAGGCGTAGGATTGCTCTGACTACATAAAGATCAGATTAACAAATACAGTTTGAACTTTGAATCCAAATTAAATCCAGAACAACATAATTTATATCAGAATATGTACGGGACGTCCTCCTTTCCTTTTATAAACCAAGATTAAATAAGCTATAGTTAATGATAAATATTCCAAATTTATTTATTCCGACGTATCTTGATTTGCCAGATTCACGGGTTTATGTAATATCCGAATCCAAATCTTATAAGTGTTTATGGTTTGGGTTTGGGTATGTTCGATTACATCATTCATCTATATATTCAATATAAACAACTTTGGAAGTTGTTTTATCAAATTTATTCTATATATATATATATATATATATATATATATATATATATATATATATATATATATATATATATATATTGAAATTGATTTTTTTAAATAACAATTTTTAAAAAATACTGAAAATTCGGCCAAATACCGACCTATTATACCGAAGCTCACCTGTACTAGTTTTGGTGGGTGAATAAAAATGGACTCATGATGTTACATCCTAATTGTTTGAACTCATCTATGAAAAGCTGTTAGATTATAATCTCTTTATTTCCTCAACCGCCTATTCAGAAAAATCAGCACTATTTTAATGTTAGTGGAATTCACGTGTCACATTCATATTAATTTTTTTATTATGAAGAGTAATGATATTTGTACTTCCAAATTGTCCCTCCAAACCATCCCTCCTTATGTGGCAGCAGACGTGACATGTTAAATAATATTATGTGTCATCTAACATGGCATCTGACATGACAAATTTTAACCCAAGAAATTAATTATCCAATTTTTTCATGTTAATATTTGTTAATATTAATACTAATACTCATACTAATATTAATATTAACATTAATGTTATGTTAATATTAATATTATGGTTAATGTTAATTTTAATTTTAATTTTAAAATCTGTCATGTCGGCTGCCACATCAACATGTCACATCAGCTGTCACGTAAGGAGGGATGACTTGGAGAAATAATTTGGAGGAACAAATTGCATTATTCTATTCTGAATTATGTAGTCAAATTAGTGAGTTTACAAGCAAAACAGTACAACCCGAGTTTTTTTAAAAAAAAAAATCAAAAAATGATTGGACTTTTGGCTATGTGCTTTGGACTTTGAGGGTATATAAGAAAATAAATAAAATAAATAAACTTTATTAATTTTATTTATTTGAATTTTTTATTTATATTTAAAGAAGCTGAAAGAGTGAAACTACAGATTTTATCTTCAATTTGATATGCAGTCTTCTGAGTCTTCATGTATATCTTCTTCTTTTTTTGAATCTTTGTTGCAGTTTATCTTCAAATCTTCGATTTCTAAAAAAAATGATCCAACTCTACAAGATGCCGGCACTTTCAACTATTAAGTATTGAGTCCACTTTTTGCGCACAAATTCAATCTAGAAAGCAAATGCTGACTTCCAAAATATCTCGTAACATCTGTTGCATTTAAACTTGTTTTATTTTGGTTGTCTACACGATTTCAAAAGAAAAACAAGTACTTTTTTTTTCTAACATCTACTTCTTTTTCTTATTAGCATTTTTGAACTTTGTCTAGAACAAGATTCTGATGCTATCGTGAATACCGATCGAGACCATCATAAGATAATTGCCAAAGTAGAAAGTATAGGATAAATTTTTTCGTATATTTTTCATCATCTAAAATTGAAAATATGATCCAAGATCAGTCTTATATTCATTTTAGTTGTTTAAATACAAGAAAAATTCTTGAGTAATTGGCAAGAAAGATTATTTTCTTTCTTTCTTTCTAGTATACTCCTGGCATGGGATAACATGGAAATTAAACTAGAGGTACTACTAACTTGAACAATTTGATCGGGTCATTTCAAATAACATTTTCTTTATATATACGAATTAAAGCATCTAAAGATTCTTTAGTTTCTATTTCTTATCTTAATATTCATATTGTCTTAAACTCTAGATAAAATATATGCAATATTGTAAAATAATTCTAAAAATTCAAATATTGAAGTAACAAGTAACAAATCATTATCAATTAATTGCTAAGTACTACTTGCATTAATTTATTGTATATAACATCTTTATATTTAAGACATGATTTTAACACCAAATATGTAGAATTTTATCTACGTGATACATCCTTAACAAATCTACTATATCTTAAATTATATTGTGCACACAACGTTTTAAACTCCTAGTTGACTACTTGGTGAAGTGTTTAAACTAATTAGATATGTTCTAACATTTTCTAAATTCACTTGAAAAAATTGAAGACATTCTTGTATAATTAAATTTACAATATGGCAAAAACAGCTTACAAGAAAAAATGACCCTTCTAATATAGGCACAAATTACGATTTCAAAATATTGATACAAAACTTATTACTACTAGCATTATCAAAAGAAATTGAAAACATATTCACGTAAAACTTGTAACATTGCTCATCTGATTCAAACTCAAGTGTGCAGAAATTTCAATTATCCTAGACAAAGAATTCATTTCTATAAACTCATTTCGCAACCACCAAATATGTTGTGACACAAACAAAAGGATAATTTTGTTTACAGCTCCATATATCCGAAGTTAAAGAAAATTTACTAATATTTTCAAAACTTTGTTTCAAAGTTCTTTTTTCAAATATTTTAGAAACTTCTGCTCTAGTACTAGATTTATCAATTTAGTAAAACAGGGATAGTTCACTCTCACTAAATGTGAAAGGTTTTTCATTATAAATAATATATTTTAAGTTAAGTTGGTTTTGTTACAAGCAACCGAATAAGTAAATAATGAAGATCCTTGAGGATGGTGCTTAATTGTGTTTGTCTAGCTTCAGTTGTGTCATTACCATAACAATAATTATAGTGTCTCTTCTAAACTCATGTGCTGTCATTTTTTTTCATTTAATAATTTTTTGACATCACTTGCATTGTGTACCTCTAGGTATTGAATTTATTTTTTTGCTGCGATCTAAGACTTAATTTAATAAAATACTCCCATAAAATCGATCTTGTTCTAGTATTAATACTTCAATTTTGGGAGGTGACATTTATGTTAGTGGTTGTTCGTTTTCTACATGATAAGGATAATAATTATTATCAAAAACATAATAAACATTGCGGCGATGTTTCAAAAAATTATGGAAGTGTTGGCTATAAACTAGTAGAATCACTAGGATCTATACTGTATATTTAAAATAAATTTGTAAATAAAAAAATTAATATCAAAATTAACAACATATAATATAATCTAAAAAAATACTTAAACCTCAACTTAATTTTCTCCAAAGTCAGATGAAGAATTGCTGCAGCTTGGTGGTGGTCGACCAAGTTGAAGCCGTCAAATTTAATATATTCTTGCAATATTTCTTATATTTCAATCTCCAATTATTAGCTAATTCACCGAGTGGAAGAAAATATTTATGGTAAGTATTATAAGAGGGAAAAAAATTTGTGATAAATTTGGATGAACTAAACTATATTTATAGAAAAAAATCAGTGCCAAACGACCACAAATAACCTTATAATATAACTGTTATAGGAGTATTTTAGTATTTTTCAGCAAAATGATCAAAATTCGCATATTAACATTTAGAAACGGTTAGAAAATAGAAATATTTTGGTAAAAGAAATTATCCCCACTAAAGGACCAAAATACCCTCAAATATGGCTGTTGGAGGATCTTTTTTTTTTTTTTCCAAATACCACTCCGATCGTTTTAGTAACAGTTAGTAGGGGGAGTTAAATAGTAAAACACACCCAAACGAAGGGTGGGGGTAGAGAGCAATCAATCGATTCTTTTGGACCGAACCAAAATTTTCAAAAATTGAAATAAATCAAACTAAGTTACAGACAATCGAAATCGAACCATATTTGTACAAAATCGAACTGAACTGAACAAACAAAATTGGTTCGGTTGGGCCAATGTGCCTTAGATAAGAGGATTGATTTCACATGAGAGTCACAAAATGTTTAGTAAAAAATCATTGGATGCATAATTTTAGTAAATTTTTTGACAAATTCATTGAATGTTTTAAACATCATGATATATCCTCATGAAAGTAGTAAGATAAGTCTGTAGTTATGCTTGGGCATCGACTAAAGTTAACAAAAATTCTAAAGCTTCGAATGAGACTGAATATTCAAAAAGTAGGAATGATCTGAATAGAATGTTATTCAAAACTTGATCGAACTGCTTGGGCATCAACCTAGAAAGAATTCAAACAAGATTCATCATTTATGAGAAGTATGATTAATGACTCAATCGTAGACTTCATTTATTCTTAACGATAATCAAGAGCCGAAGTTGTTTACAAACCCTATCATGAGTTGATATAATCCGTAACTAAAGAAGGAAAACACTGTTTCCAGCTTTACTACACAGTTTTGCAGTATTGATTGATGTTGATACGTATTGGTCTTCAAATGTCCTGATTCGAATACGGTCCATTATTGATACCGGCCAATAGTTATGTGTTGGGGGTCTCTTTCGTGATTAGTTTGGTAGGAAAATTTTAAATGAAAGAGAGAACCAAAAAATAATGTCAACATAATGATTTGGTTGTGTTGAAGATCGACAATGTTACAATATGTCGATAACACTTTATAATATATCTAAATGATAGTAAATGTCAAGAACCGCACCCGGATATTCAGACACGAGTACATGGGTCACGCTCAGCCTATGCCGCAGTATCGACGGTAGAACGCTGTCAAGTACCCAATAAATCTCTGCAACATCTACATGATCCATAATCACAATGTACTCCAATTACATCACAAACAACTAAGAAAGATATAAAATAGAAACAATATCGATAACTCTGACACAACGAAAGTCTACAAATGAATATACATGAACAGAATGTATCAGAGACAAATCTGATAACGAAACATAAATCAAAATACAATCTGAGTAAAAGATAATGGCCTAGAGCTCTCCATTGGTCAACTCTCGATCTAAAGTGCATCATGACCTGTCATCATGAAGTCCAGGGTGTGGAGCATAACATTAACTAAATATAGTTATCAATTCATGATTGGAACGAGCACATCACTAACAACAGTTCCCAGTAAATGATAAAGATCATGTAACAGTAAATAGAGAGAATATATGAGAATAAGTAACATGAAAGTAGCATGGCATGGTAAAATTGTAAACTACAACAAGAAAGAGGTAAAGCAGGTTATATCATGTACAAAAGTCAAGAATCTATACTAGCTATGTGAGTAAGTACTAGCTTTGACATGTGGCCGGCTTGGGAACTTACACATGGTCTACTGGCCTGGTTAATCATATGTGAGGTGCATGATTAACACTCACAAGGAACTAAACATGCACAAGGAGGGTATTGACCACATATCTACACTACTACTCTTCGCCACTGACTGATATAGTGGATCCATCCATGACACGTTATGACACAGATTCTCTGAGAAAGTCGCGAGCCTTCACAGGAATCGTGTCTATACAATGCACAATAACAAGGACAAGGCTCGCACAAGATATACCAAGAAATACAAGGAATAATACCTCATGACGGGATCCAGACAAATACCAATCCGTGTGACCAACGTGGCAAGAAATCAAAGATATCTACACTAAATACACGAAACATAGAAAATAACATAAACGAAAAATTATCAGAGAATGTACTCGCCTGAAATGGTTGGAGTCAACATGCGCAACACGAACGTGTTAGGTACGACACTATGCTCCACAAGTTGGTCCCAAACGACGGCACAGGCGGTTCTATTGAGTCCACAATGGTCCAAATAGCCTAGTTAGGTATATAGAAGCCCAAAATTAGAGTTGGTACGATAATCGGGTCAAGAAAAGGAAACGACTATAATAGTCACGATTATCGAATTTCAGGCAAAGAGAATAACTATACACATATAACAAATTTTGGAAAAGTTACAACACTACTTTAGGTTGCTAAAACAATAATATATATATATATATATATATATATATATATATATATATATATATATATATATATATATATATATATATATATATATATATATATATATGAGTACTACATTCCTAGAAAATTAATTATCGTCCTGGTGGTGGCGATGGGAGATTGTGGAGTGGTGATGGAGGTGGTGCGGCCAGTTGGTCAGAGTGATTGGGCCCGGGGTTGGCCGAAGTTGGGGAGGGATGCGCTGTAGTGGTGTCGGGAGCCTTTGGGAAGGGTGCTGGCCGAGTTGGTCGGGACTTGATTTGCTGGTGGTGATGGTTGTGCTTCGGCAAAAAATTGGTGGCTGCTACAGTGGCGACTAGGGGGAAAATTTAGGTTTAGGAATTTGTGATGATGTGACTTGGGAATATGTGCATATATATAGGGGAGTGGGAAACCCTAATGGAAAAATGTAAATGTAATAGTAATTAGGAATTTAGTGAAAAACTAACACTAACATTATTACCATCTTTTTTTATTTAATTTCTACTAAATAAATACTAACCATTAATTAATTTATTAATTACTAGTTACTACTAATTGCTAGCTAATTACAATTTAGCTATCAACCATCAAAGCCGTAGCCCACAATCCAAGCCTAGGCTTGGTAGGCTAGGATCACGATCAATATGGTCTAAATCCAAAACGAGAGAAAACATAATAATTCGAAATAATCATATCTATAAGTTTTAAATAAGTATTTATCAGTGATAAAACATTTTTAATTTTAAAAATAACATTTTGACCGATTATTTCGTATACAAATAAATATTTATATCTGATGAAAATTCTGATAAAAATTCTTAGACAGAAAGTCATTTAATTAATATAGTGCTAATTAGAGTTTAGATCCTAGATTTTATACCAGCTTAGACTTTAGGCCCTAACATGTCCAATTAGAAAGTTTAGGCCCTGGATTTTTCAATCTTTCCCATTATACCCTCCATTTTATATTTAAAAAAATAATCTCATGCATTGGGAGGAAGGGTATAATAGAAAAAAATATTCAGGGTCCAAACTTTCTAATTGGACATGTTAGGGCTTAAACTCTATGTTAGTATAAAACCCAGGGTCTAAACACTAATTAGCCCATTAAATATATAGTTTTTCAAACCAAAGTCTAAATACTGATAGCAGGTTACGATCGAAAATAAATGTAGCACTAGAATTCATGATTTTCAAAGATTCAAAAGTTTCAGATATTGAAAAGTACAAAAATTTCATAAATCCAAGAAATCGATTAACGGAGGTTACAAATATATCCTCCTTAAAGAAATTTTGTCCTCGAAATTTAAGGTAGACAGAGGGATCAAAACACGATAGAGAGTTTAGTCGATAACTTAGGTACGATCGAAGAACGATGACTGGACGCGGTTACGATAATCAAGTTCAAAATAACTTTGGCACGATATAATCGAAATAGGAACAAAATTATATAGGCATGATTTAGAAAATAAACTTAAGCCATTCAGGCACGACCTCAATGGACAGGAGAATCGAAGATAAAATTGAAATTCAAATATGGAATGATTTAGTAGTTTAGGTTGAAGAAAATCAGACTCAAGGTCGCACAGGCACGATTTAAATCAAACTTATGTGATGATTGAGATAAAATTTTAGGCACAATCAAGATTTGAAGTCGAGGTCTTATAGGTACGATTTAGAAGGAAACTCAAAGTCATTTAAGCACGATAGAAAATTTATTCGGGCATGAACAATTTCTAATTCTGACACGACTAAGTTCGTAGTCAAACCAGGTAGTCGTGATCGAAGGTCAAAATTCTTAGGCACGATTCAGAAATAAATTTTAAGTTATTAAAGCGCAAAGTCGTGAATAGGAAAATCAAAATCGTTTAGTTACGATCATGTTAGAATCGGATCTAATATAGAATGATCAATATGATCCAGGCTCGATAAGGTTTGATTCAAGGTTATATAGGCATGTTTAAATACGAAAATGACGTGATTAGCATCGTTAGAATAATGAAATGTTTGGCACGATTAATGACTAAGTATCGTAATCACTTGGTCACGAGCAAAATCAAGGCTTAAGAATTTTGGAATGACTAGAATCACTTAGGCACGATTTAGGATAGAGCGATGAAAATTTTGAAACTTAGTCATGATTAGGAATGAAATAGCAGCACGGTGACTAGGGGATCAAAATTTAGGTATGATAGAACATTCATTCCGATATAGTCATGATTTAGAGATAAAAGGTTTTAAGCATGATTTGTGGATTAAGCTTTTCATGATCATGAAAATCAAAGTCGTATAGTCATGCAAGTCATCTAGGCACGACTAATCATGAGAGTTTCGGATATAATCAGGAATCAAATCATGGTCAGAAAAGAGTTTAGGCACGAGTGTTAAAATCCAAACATGATCATAATCAAAATTCGACACGGTCATAGATAAGGTCAGTCTAACCTTGGTCAAACAGTATTTAGATATGATAAAGAATGTAATCAAAGTCTAGTAATGAGCAATAAAGGATTTAAATCCAAGTCACGATCGAATTTAAGTCACTTGGATATAGTCAAGAATCGAGAAGGTCATCGCAATATAGGAAGACGACCAAAACTGGTTGGTCACGATCAAGGGGGATCAAACTTCGATGATATTATATTTAAAAAATAATTCAAGGATAAGGAAGTCAAATTTTCTTGTACTAGGATAGAAAAATTAATTTCTTAAGGAAGTCAGGTAATCACTTTACTCTGTTTGACTGCTACCATGTATACCCAATCGACATTTTCCAAATATACTTTTACCTTATAAGCCCAGGCGTACAACTACAAAATCGATCTTCAATCATGAAAATCAAACCTTTATGTGACTACTACCAAAATCATACTTCAGTTATGAAGATTGGACCCTGCTATAATACCTTAAGCTTGACCTTATTCCAAGGTCACTAACCC
>JANAVB010003145.1:147500-176616 GCA_029216955.1 Iris pallida
AAATCCTACAGCAAGCCGAGAGGGAGGGTCGAGAGGGAGGGGAGATGGGCTTACATAGGGTTTTTTTGTCGGCAGGGGGGTCACTTGCACGGAGGAGGGGCGCGCTGCGACGCGTGGCTCCCGGTGACCAGATTCGCGCTATGGCGGAGCGGAGGAGCGCGGAGAGGTCTGGCGGCATGTGGTTGTTGGAGAATAGGGTCGGCGAGCTCTAGCAGGGCCGACGATGGAGGTCCGCCTCTCTCTCTCACGTGATTGGCAGTGGTGGTGACGAATGGGGTGATGGTGGTTATGCTGGTGATGATGGTGGTTTGGTGGCTGTTGGCTATGGAGGTACGCACGGGTTCGTCGGGCAGAGCATCGCGTTGCGGCGATGGTGGTTGGTTTTGACAGTGGGGTGGTGGCTTGGTGGTGCATGGTGGAGTAGGTGGCTGTCGGAACGGAATGTGGTGGTGGGCTGGAGTGGCCGAGTGGTCGTCCTGGTGGTGGCGATGGGAGATGTGGAGTGGAGATGGAGGTGGTGCGGTCAGTTGGTAGAAGTGATTGGGCCAGGGGTCGGCCGGAGTTGGGAGGAATACGATGTGGTGGGTCGGGAGCCTTGGAAGGGTACTGATGTGGACACAACAAAAAGAAGAAGAAATGCTGTCTTTTCTTATTAACGCAAGGTACCACAATCGAGTACACCTGAGAGATCTCTGTTGAGGATCCCCGAGTACAAAAAGAATTCTGGGGAATAGGACGATGGAGATCGAACGGCAGTTGCTCCTTTACTCCATTGACACTCCGATTACAAAAGTGGAAGAAAACCTAAGAAAATTGCTAACTCTCAGCTTAGTGGCAAGAAGTGCAGTAATTTGGCTCTTGAAAATGCTCTCCGTTCTGTCCTTTGAAGAGGTATGAGACCCCTTTTTATAGTCATTTTCGTGCTGGAATGATGTTATGCGCCCACATGAAAAAATACATGATTTTCATGTGGGCGCATAGTCTTACTTTGGGCCATAGAGTGTAGGCGCATGCAGACTGCGTGATCGTAGGGTTGACGTGGCCGCATGCTTCGGTGCATGACTGCTCGTGGAGACTGACGTGGCCGTATGCTTCGGTGCACGATTGATCGTGGGTTTGACCGAGTCGGGGGCTGTTTGACTTGGGTGTATAGCCTGAAACAGGGCTATACGCTCCCTTTTGGAGGAGCCTAGAGTGGGGCATGGGCGCATAGCTTGCTCTGGTGACTTGGGCGCATAGCTTGCTCTGGTGACTTGGGCATAGTTTGCTCTGGTGACTTGGGCACATATGACTTCTTTGGCTTAGGCACATATGACTTCTCTGGCTTGGGCGCATATGACTTCTCTGGCTTGGGCGCATGGTTGTCAAGATTGCAGAAATTTTTATGCTTCTATAAGACCCCCTTCAAAGTTTTCGATACTTAAACGAGTTTGAAATACTTTGAAAGAAGCATGGACCTTCTTCTCGTGATGCAGTGGGCGCATAGCATAGCACTCCCTTTGGGTGCATAGATTTTGGCCAGACTGTCAGAGAGATGGCTGTTGAGATCTTTCTAAAAAATTTGAACTAACAGATTCATCAGAGTAGAATTTGAAGAGGTCCATCCTTCATGCGTTGTCCATGTCAGCAAGTGGCAGTCGCATAATGCAAGAGACTGGGTCTTCATGTGAGCGCATAAGTCGTAGGGTGCATAGTATGCACTGGGTACATAAGCGCATAGGAGTAGTGGGCTCATAGTGTTTGGCCCATGCCTATAAATAGGCCTTGAAGAGAGAGAAGATGCATTACTCTCTTTTCCTTCAAAACTTTCAAAAAGACTTTTCATCTCTTCTCTGCATGAACCATGTCTTCCAAGGCCGCCAAGAGATCTGCGAAGGGCAAGGGGCTGCACTGAGTGGCTCTCCTCCTGCGACAACGTCCTTGCTAGTCCAGGACCCGATCCTGGGTGAGGCTACGCCTCAAAATAAAGTCTTGAGCGTTAATTTGCGACGCTCAGACTTTTCCTCTGCCTGGGCGCATGTGCCTAAGGCAACATGTTTCTATGAGCATTCATATGCGCCCACAGAAGCATGTGCCCACACTGTGGTGTATTATGCCCATATGTTGCTGTATGTTATGCGTCCACATGTTGCTGCATGTTATGCACCCACATGTTGTTGCATGTTATGCGCCCACATGCTATTTGTATGTTTATGCGCCCATATGCTGTTTTGGGTGCATAGCCCTTTGGACGCACAGGATTTTCCAGCACTTAGTTTTTTCTGCAGATTCTGAGTCTGACTTTCTTTTCTGTCCTTGCAGTTAACATGTTTGTCCCAAACTTGGTGGAATCCCTTTCGGCTCTGCTTGCCAAGTCCTGGCACAAGCCTCATAACCAACATAGTCAGCAAGGTTTAGGCCAAGATCAGTCATAACCAGCCTACGGAACGGACACTCGCCATACTTGAATAGGACAAGACCTTCTTGAAGCAGATGATTAACGATGAGAAGCTCTTGCTCGGAGGGGATGTCGTTTTCAAGAAGCCATATCCTGTTTGGTGACAGTGTGGGGTTCGAAGATGGCGAACGATACGCTTGAGAAACCCACTGGTGGTCAGGCTGAACAATCAGAGGATATGGCTACCGTCGATGGAGCGTCAGTATCCTTTGTCTGCGTTCACTGTCTTAGCCGTGCGACGATAGATGAAATGGGAGCTAACCCAGAGCTCCCCGGGTCGTCTCCGGAAGAATACAGTTCGACTCGGGAGATCAAAAGAAGGACACTTTCAAGTGTGTCAGAGGCTCTACATTTACTCCACGAGGGGCTGCAACCTGGTGCCGTAATAAGCGACATCCCGACTAACCTCCACCCTTATGCTGTCGACACACGCTTTGCATCTGATGTTGTCGGTGGACGTATCGTATCTCATAGGGAAGATGCGGATGGAAGGCTGGAGGTATCCAGTTTCATTCTGGAGCAACCTCACTGACTGGGTGCTTTTCACGTATGAAGCTACCCTGAAGATTGTTGGCCTTTTTATGCTATTAGGGCCACCCAATATGGTGTAAAGGTCAACTGGCCAATGTTTGTCTCTTTGGCGGAGTTATACAACCTTCACACTTGTACTTTCTTTACTCTGGGGGGGAGATGGGATTGGCTCTCCACGAGATGCAGGAAGTGTAGAAGCTTCTTGGGGTACAGAGCCGTATGAAGAGTACGTGCCTTGTGATGAGGAGCTCCGAGACCTGGAGAATGAGAACTCCGAGATGATGGATGTATACAAGGAGTTATTCTGCCACCTCCTCATCTTCCATAGGATCAACAAGAAAGGAAGGACCGAGGGGGCCAATCCCCACACAAGAGCTTAGACGGGCTACGTCTTCGTTCAAGGAGAAGAGAGGATCCGGCCTCCTTTTTGATTTTAAAACCTATGACCAAGTCCGAGATAGAAGTCGGATGGCAGATTATGATACGCGGATACTGAGGACAGTGATGATCCTGAAGAAAGTCCCCAATCGGCCACTACTTCCGTCAAGCTGAATATCCGTTGTCGGAGAAAGCTGTGCTGGCAGCTTTCTTGATGATCTGGCTTCGTGACTGTATAGTCCCTGGGGGTTCAGGGACTATTGAGAGGATGAGGAGCGGATAGTACTTTCGGCTGTGAAGCTGGCATTCGGATACCATCTTGCCTTGCTTCCGCGATGGTCTGCGCCACTGAACGGGGTCTACGGGACTTTATTAGAAATGCGGTGACTCCTGAGGCAGAGCCAACTTCGCTCGGAACGAACTTCTTATCATTTCTTGATGGGGTGGCTGCTACTGCATTGTCCTACCCTGATGAACGCTGGGCCGGCGCGACTCTTTGGCGGGAGACGCCTTTCTTCGCAGATTCTATAATACGGATTGGGCTATTACTGGTATACCCGCTTGCAGAAGGCTTTAAGCTTCTTGCAGAACTACGAGTTCTTCAGGGTATCCCCTCGTCCGACAGCGTAGTGCAGGAGATACCTTAGTGGATGAGGGAGTTCATGCCACTAGCTTGACTGCTGGAGCATTTCACTGGCTTCAGTCTATTAGACCGTCACATCTGGTGCTCAGAAACATGAACCATGCCTATCTGGAGCCATACTGCCGAGTCATTTCGTGCGGCAGTTTGGCTAGCCAGCTCCTTTTGGGAAATGCTAGCCCGCACTTGGAGTCAATAGGCGGCTTAATTGATGTGGCGCGTGCCTGGATATATTACAATATCGGATACACGGGAGCAATCTTCACTCTGCCCTCGGATAAGCTTGAGACCCACCTGTGCTATTCTGCCACCAAGTTTTATGTCAGATCAATACTTTTATCCCGGTATGATCGTGAACAGAGCTTGATATTGGGGACTCGGTTTGGCCCCACTTCTGCGAAACGTGCCCAAAAGGCGCCGAAGGGCCCTAAGAAGGAGGGCGCTGCTCCAGCTGTGAAGCCGCACCACCGCGGCCAAGGGCTATCCTTAGGGAGCCGGCAGTGCCTCCAAAGGAGGCACGAAAGATGGTTCTGCTTTCAATCCTCGTTAGAAGAGAAATGCTTCAACTGAATTATCCCAGGAGCCAACTTTTAAGAGGAAGAAGAAGACTGTTGCCCTAAGAAGAGCCAAGGAAGTGGGTGCTGGCTCATCCCTTGAGAAGGTCTTTCCGATAAACTGGAAGAAGTGGAACGACATCGCGGGGTTACCATTCGGGAGGTAGATCCCTTCCTAGACTCCATAGCCATTTTGGTCAAGCCATTAGAAGCTTTCTCACCCTTGCGTTTGTCCTTTGCACATGACTCTGAAGTTGCAGCCGAGGTAGGTGCCTCCTCGTCTGAGGAAGTGGACGTGACAACAGTGTTCCCTCCTTGTCCTCGACGGCAGATGACGTTCAGCCTTCCCTAGTCAAGGAGGTTGAATCGAAGGATGTTCAGGAAGAATGCCTGGATTATGGTGGCGACCAGAATGCCAGTCCTTCTTTCGATATCTCTTTGGGGGCAATGTCTGAAATCGGGTCCATAATGAAAGATTTGGACGAGAATCAAGTCCAATCGGCTCATCCCCGTGGGTACGTTATCTTTGTGCCTCTCTTTGGACGAGATTTTTGACTTAGATTTTGCGTGCTCCTCGTGAGGCTGACTGCCATTGTATATTCCCTTGTAGACAAAGAGAAGGAACCACTCATAAAGATAGCCCACGGTATTGGGAAGAAACAGAGGTTGTCTCCAGCTCCTCCGACTTTGTTGGTGCAGAGGGAGCTGCTAGTGAGCCGGCATCGGCCGCAGAAGGAGAGGTTGAATAGCCTACTAAGGGGGCTGTTGCTGAATATGCCCGGTCCAGCTGGGGCTGTGGAAGATACCCAGCCTAATGCTGCTCGAGGCCTTGATATTGTTCTTCTTGAACAGCCTGGGCCTGCTCTCAGTTTCCTGAAGCCAAGACCGATGACTTAGCCTAAGTTGGCATTGAGCATGCCGAAGGTACTAAATTACAACTTTTATACTTTCCTTTTTTGTTTACTGATGCATATATTTTCTTATCAGGTTCGGCTTCTTGTCCGGCATCTCTTCCTGGAGCGGAAGAACCTCATCAAGCATCCTCCCGACGACCTCCACTGAAGTTGATGAGATGGCCCAGAAGTCGTCAAAGCTTTCTATTCTGTCCTGAAAGTAAAGCTTCCTGGAGTTCTGAATCAGAATGCCACCTTTGGCCCTGTGAAGGCTGTTGCTGAATGCCAAGTGGCAGCCTTTGAGAGCATTGCCGCTACGAGGAGCGAGCTAATGCTCTAAGGAGGGTTCTGAATGATTTGGAGGGTCAGTGGCCAGATTCCGAAATGCCAAACAACGAAGCCCGATGTCGCTGTTCCGTGCAGACGAGGCTTTGTTCGTGGCTCTCACGGAGGAGGAGGCTACTTTCCAAGAAAGGAAGGATGCCCTCTCTCAAGAGATCAGTGAATTGGCTGATCAGTATGAGCAGTTCAACGCTGCGAGTGAGGCACGTGCTGCTTCGAAGAATGAGCTGGCTGCACAGACTACTGAGAAATATAATCACATTGTACGGATCCAGGTGAGATTGCTCAACTGGAGGCCAGCTTGAGGACAGCGACGTCTGAACAGGAGGACTATTTGGTTCAGGCTGTCATAACCGCCACAACTTTCGACCACTTAAAAGAACAACTGGTGAAGTTGGAGGGAGAGCACATGAATCTGATCCCTTCCTGGATGAATCTGCTCGTCAAGAAGAGGCGTGCCGCCGTGCTACTGCGAAGTCCAAAGCTGAAATTGTGGCTCTAAGGGATAGTATCAATCGATTTTGTATCCCTTATATTTTTTGTTTTGTAACTGTTTCTTTTAGCGTCAAGACTCTTGTATCTTTTTCTCCATCTTCTGATGGGCGTTTTAATAAAGAATCTATTGGCTTTCAAAATTCATGAATGAAGTTTTGTGAAATATCAGAACTAGAGGTAATGTGGACATAGTAAGGATATTTCTGGTGGGTATTCCGTTGGGGAATTTGATGTGGACCTATTATCGTTTATATTCAGGGTTCTTGAATATAGATAATAAGTTGAAAGAAGCTGCTAATAGAGGTAATATGGACGTAATAGCAAGGATGTTCTATATCTGACCAGAGGTAATATGGGCGTGGAAGGATTATAACATTAGGTAGGAGTGGATAATTCAGAGTAATATGGGCGTGATTATCCTTGATGAATGCTTTGCTCAGAGGTTATATGGACATGGTAAAACGTTTCTTAATCATCCCACTGGGAAATAACTATCGAAAACAATTTAGAGGTAATAGGAACGTGACTTATTTTTGTCAGACCGAGTTTGGGCAGGGTAAAAAAAAATGATTCCACTGGGGAATCTTTTTAGAGGACCTATAGGCGTATTCAAGACTCTTGAAATACGGATAATAGTTAGATGATTTTTCGAATCATATAAACATTGTACTATACATTTACATAATTAAAACAAGGTATATGTGAACGTTGTTATACATAATATTTCTTCAGGAACTTGCCGTTGATCGACATCATGAGCAAGTCACCATCAGGCTTGGTTAGTCGATACGCACCGTTAGAATACACTGATTCTATAATGAAAGGACCTTCCCATTTAGGCTGGAATTTTCCTTTTGTCTTGTGCGTCATGACCATTGGTCTTCTAACTGCTAAGACTAGATCACCAACTTGGAAGATTCTTTCCTTCACCTTTTTATTAAAGGCTCTAGAAAGGCGCGCTTGGTATAGCTCAATACGCTACTGAGCTAATAAGCATTTTTGTCTAGCGCTTCGAGCTCTTGTAGTCGCAGACGGTAACTTTCTTCGGCAGTCAACTCACTGGCTAAGGCTACTCGAAGAGAGGGAATCTGGATTTCTAGGGAAGAACTGCTTCACTCTCATAAACCAGAGAGAATGGCGTACTGCCTGTTAGAGTCCGGACTGTTGTACGAAAGGCCTAGAGACATTCATCGAGATTCTCATTCCAATCGCGCTTGTTTGAAGACACAAAATTCTTGAGAAGTTTAATGATGGTTTTATTGAAGGCTTCTGCTAACCATTAGCCACTGGATTGTAGGTTAGTAGAGGTACATTTGGATTTGATTCTTATCGCAGAACCGATAGAATGTATGGCTCACGAATTATGGACCATTATCATGGATGATCTGTGAGGTAGGCCGAAGCGATAGATAACGTGATGTTTGATGAAACTGATCACGTTCGACGTCTTCTCTTCGGTGAGCGATATAGCTTCCCCATTTGGAGAAGTAATCGGTTATAGCTAGGATGAACCGATGACCTCTGAAGATGGCGGGCTGATTGGGCCAATGACGTCCATACTCCAGGCTTCAAAAGGCAAGATGCTGCCGTTAGGTGTAGAAACTCCGAAGGTTGATGAAAAAGTCAGCATGGAACTGACAAGCCCTACACTTTTTTGCATATTCAACAGCATCTGCTATCATCGTGGGCCAATAATAACCCATTCGTCTGAGGCAATCTTGTAAGTTGGGGCCTGGTTGATGTGTACCACAAACTCCGTCGTGAGCCTCCCGGAGTGCATGTTTGACTTCTGTGTCTGATAAATATCGTAACAGTATCCCGTCATAAGAGCGTCGGTACAACATTTTGGTAGCTGTATCATAGTAAAATCTGAGGGATCGCTTTGGACAGATACTGCTTCCTTTGGGTCCTCAGGGAGGATTCGTAGATGGCATAGTCTATGAAAGGAAATCTCCAGTCTTTAACGTCGACGTTTGTTTTCGTTGTGTAACTGTGATAAATATGCAAAGCATCTTTCACACAGAATAGTTCTCGACAGACAGTGATCGACTGCTGAGTATTGGTAGGAACGGTCAAGGAAGCAGCAAGATCGCTAAAGCATCTGCTTCTATATTCTGTAGTCGAGGTACGTGCTCGATGAAGAATCCAGCGAAAGTAGACGCCAATTCAATTATCGCTTTGTGATAAGGGATGAGATCTTCGTGACGAACTTCATAATCCCCTCAGACCTGACTAACTATTAGCTTAGAATTGTCGTAAGCTTCTAGATAGTCAACTCCCAGTTTTTTTGCCAGTTGAAGGCCGAACAATAGGGCATTATATTCGGCCACATTGTTGGTGCAGGGTTCTACGAGAGAATATGCACGGTGTATAACCAGATGGTCGGGTGACACAAGCACGATGCCTACTTCGGCCACGATATTTCCCTTAGGTCCTGTTCATGATGTACTGTCAAAGAACATTCAAATGGGGATTTCCTCAGTTGCGATTAGACTCCACTACTTCATCAGGAATTTCATCGTAGAGTTTGGAAGATTCTGGCACTGGATGAGTTGCTAGAAAATCAGCTAACACTTGGCCTTTTACTGCCTTCTGAGGAACAAACAACATATCGTATGGAGTCAACAACATTGCCCATGTAGCTAAACGGGAATTAATAGAACCCGGTTTATTATGAGTATTCTGAGAGGATTGACTTTAGATATGATGTGGATAGTCTGCCGAGACACATAGTGGCGTGTCTTCTGGATAGCAAATACCAGTACAAGACATTTCTTTTCCACAGGTGTGCATCTATGCTCGGCATCCACCATCGTACGGCTGAGGTAGTAGATTGCCTGTTCATGGCCGCCTTCGTTCTTCTGAGCTAATAGGGCACCAAGGGAATGGTCCATAGCGTGGACATATAGTAAGAAGGGCTTCCCCATTATTGGAGCCACCAATACTGGGGGGCTTACGAGATACTTCTTGATGTCGTCAAATGCGAGTTGACATTGTTTAGTCCAGACGAAAGATATGTCTTTTTATGAGCTGAGTAAACGGTTGACACCTTCCAGAAAGGTTCAAAATGAATCGTCTGATGTAGGCTAGCCTTCCTTGAAGTCTGATAGCTCTTTGAGTTTTCTTGGGGGATGCATATCGGGGATAGCTTTCACTTTCTCCGGGTCAAGATGTATACCCTTTGAAGTGATAACAAAACCAAGGAACTTGCGCTGGAGACTCCCAGAAAAGACTTGGTTGGATTCATCTTGAGTTGGTGTGCACGCATTAGTTCGAACACCGTTCTAAGTCTTGGAGGTGGTTGCCCTTGACGACTTTTAACTGCGATATTGTCTACGTAGCATTCCACTGTTTGTATATGATCGTGTGTTCAAAGCTCGCTGGTATGTCGTCCTACATTTTTTCAATTCGAAGGGCATCACCGTATAGCAGTATACCCCCAACGGTGTTCGAAAAGATGTATTCTTATCGTCGGGGAACATCTTGATCTGGTTGTAGCCTGAGAACCCATCCATGAAGGATATCCGCTCGAAGCCGCAAGTATTGTCGATCATTACATCGGTGATCGGTAGAGGGAACTCATCTTTCGGGCATGTAGAGTTCAAATCACGTAATCGATACAGACTCGAACTTTACCATTCTTTTTCATGACTGGAACAATGTTAGCGACCCAGTCAGGGTGTTGTTCTTCGCGAATGAATCCACTTACGATAAGCTTCTTGACTTCACTCTCGATAGCCTCCATGATATCTAGTCGAAATTGTGTTGCTGCTTCACTGGTTTAGCTTTAGACGAGATATTTAGGCGGTGCATAACAACTTTAGGGTCCAAGCCTGGCATGTCTTTATAGTTCCATACAAAAATGTCAATGTATTCTCTTATAAGCTGTATAAGAGATTGTCGTTCTTCGCCAGACAGACTTTTGCTGATGAAGATTGGTTTAAGAGATGATTCATCTCCTAAATTAACTTGGACGACTTCATCTTCGGTAGGTGGTTCACGTTGTTCGAAACGTAACTCCCACTTAGTATCCATCTTTTGAGCCCATTTTCAAGCTCGATCGATTGGACATCATCTACAATTTGGTCAACTGACACCATGTTGACGGACAAAGTTTTTGAACATTCTCCAATGCTGGAGTCTAAATCCTAGAGGCAGGAATCAGAAGAATGAGAACAATAATCTGCTTCGACGTCTGATCCTTCAGGAGTTGTTTGAGAAGTGACGTAACCGAAACCAATACCGTTTTGTTGATAATAGTTCTCGGGTTTGCCGGAGGAGCAAAGTGATGTATTGGCAACCGTCGTCCCTGACCGTAATTTAGCCCCTGGTCGCTTTTTATATCATATCCCATGTTCTGGATGATACTCTTGGCCTGCCAACTATATCGAAAAAGTTGCATTTTCCAGAATCATAGTCAGCTTCGGTGTTATGATTCTTTCAAACGAGGTATCAGGGGAAAAACCTATTATGTAGTAGAGTATACATGGTACTACCTATTATTCCAATGTGAGAAGGGTTCCTACAGATAGCCTCTGGACTAGGTTTTGATGGCAGCTACATATCTTGTATCAATATTACATTAATATGTAGTACTACAAGAGCTGTCTTAGATTAGTGCTACAAACATATAGTATCGGGGTTAAGAAGTTAAGTATCTATAGAAACTCCAGTACCAGATAGGTACAGAGCATAGATGAAGGATTTGCCTATCCTAAATGCCAGCCATCATAGCAAGTAAGTAATCAGGACCAGATTGCTTGATAACTGGCTTACTGGTACCAGTTTACCATTGAAGTGAGTTTACATGGTATTAGTTACTTGGCATCAGTCACCCTAGTTGTAGATGACCTGTACCTGCCTAAGAATGGCCTAGGTGCCTTACCTAAGCTATTGAACTCTATTACATCAGGAGTCCTGATGGAAGGAATTTCAAATCCTGAAGTTAGCAAATCCTACTGGTACAGACAGAGTATTATCCTATTCAAATATCCCTTGTGCCCTAGTGTAAACCTATGAGACTCCCTAAGATGTTAGACTCCCATTGCACCCATGATACTGAAAGGGCACTGTCCTTGACAGTAGGCAAGCACTTGTATAGGAGTACCCATCAGGCAAATTGCTGATGTAGGGCATGGCTTAGGAGTCTTATACCTGTGAAGAAATGAGAAGCACTCTATTGACAAGCCCCAAGGGATCCTGAGCCATGGATTCCTGGGTACCTAGCATATTATAACAAGAAGAGGTGTAATTAGAATTCAGGATGGTGGTAGTTCCTGGTTGCTAACTAAATTTGTGGAAGCTGATGTCAAGCTTGGTACCCAAGTATCTGAGCATATTCAGTTTAAGAAGCAAATACCAGATTCCAGACTTGACATCTGACTCCTGGTGTCACCTTGTATTAGGTATTTGACTGCTAGTCGAATCATGAAGTCCAGCTACCCAGGTCAGCCAGGCATATGATATGTGGTGAAACAAAACCACACCAGAAAAGGATATGTATAGCATACCCAGGGTTAGCTTGTTGTGTGACAACTCCCCTGCCATATAGCTACATATAGATACTAGAAGTAGGTGATATGTAGTATCGTAAAGGCAAAGCTAGGTCATAGGATACAGGATACGAGCCATGACCCAAGATAATTCATGATTCCCTAGCAAACAAGCAAAGACCAAAGGGAGGACTGCATTTAGGAAATACCTGAAAGGCTGGACAGTAAGAGTCAAAGAGAATATCATATACAATTCTTGTGAGCAGTTGGTAGTATAGAGGTTAGTAGCATAGAGGCAATAACAGGATATATAGGAGGTTTATACATGATTGATTGCACAGGACATTGAGGGTTGCATATGAAAGTCATGTGCCAAGTTAGCAGGATACAGAAGCATGCAGTGTGGGGTTCTGTTCTAAGGGCTGTTATGTGTTCCTAGTATTATAGCTATGACAACAAGCCTGTTCCTGAACTGGGTTCCATAACAAAGATAGGATAAGAGAACAAATAAAAGACCTAGAAAATAAGTATATGCATATAGCTTTATTAATGTATTGATTCATATAACAGGTTTCTTGGGACTCGAGAATTGCATCAGAACCTTACCAACAGCTCAGGACCTAAGGCAAGTATACCTTGCCTCCCTTTATATTTTATTTACATGCAATTCATTTCATTTTTCAGTCTTTGATTGTATGGACATGTGCTCTTCGTGTTATATTCTGTTGAGTTGTTTTTAATGCATATAGCCGTGTTCATGTTTAGCCTTGTGGTTCACATGACTTGGAGTTGTTCTCACCAGTACTTTGCTTGAGTCGTGTCATAGAATAAGTGCGTGTAATGAACTGTTAAACCCTTGATTATCGTTTTACACAACCAGAGAGTCCACACTCGGGACGAGGGTTGATCAGTGCACCAGAGAGTCCACACTCGGGACGAGGGTGTTTGTCGTGTTCATTGGCACCAGAGAGTCCACACTCGAAACGAGGGTGTTTGCCGTGAGCTAACCAGAGAGTCCACACTCGGGACGAGGGTTAGTGCTTAGTTCAAACCCGTGAGTCCACACTCGGGATGAGGGTTTGGTTTTCCATTGATCTCGTGTTCACTTGTTCTCCCGGCAGTTCATTTATTCGTAGTTGTTCTAGTGTTTGTGTTTATGGTCATATGTCGTGTTTCCGTCTTTCTTGCTTATTTTCTTACGTATGATAAAACTGTTAGATAGACATGTTTATATGTATCTTGCTATGTCCTCTGAGGACATGATGATCTCTTCAGGTTTAGCCGAGTTTGAGTCAAGAGCAGACGAGAGGTTTGAGTCAGCATCAGACCACAATGCTTTGCAGTTGAGGTCTCCTTGATTAGCAGGTTGTATTCAGATAGTATATTTCATATATTTTTCTCTTTTCGTCTATTGGTAGTAGATTTGTGTCCACCGGACGTGACATTGATTCTTGGAAACATTCAGTTATTCATTATTGTTCAGTTTCATGTCTTATTCATTGATCTTGGTTGTGACTTGATTGTTATGTGGATGAGATATAGATTACCATGAGACTCTAGACTACCATGACTCTTGTATATTAGACAGCATTCTACGCCGACACTGCGGCATAGGCTGGGCTTGGACACGTTTCGTATCCGAAAAGCGGGTGCGGGTCGTGACAAGTTTTTTGGTAGCCCATGCAGGTCAACGTTAATCACTTCAGTTACGTCACTGTACCGTCGTGAGCATGCAAATAGGATTAGACTCATAGGATCTCATCCACGTGTCTTGACTCCTTGTTGATCTCTATCCTTGATTATTTATTTAATCCTCGATTGTATCCTGCTTGAAATTCTTCAAACGGCTAAAGTGTTTTCTGTTGTTACAGTTAAGATGGACTCTCAGGACAGGAACAACGCTTCTCTGAACACTCCACCGAATATAGGAGGCTTTTTCATGTACATGACCCCACCAACACAAGGAGGCTAGCTCACTCATATGGGCAATCCGCCACAGCCGCAACATTCGAGATTCTGCAGAGACGACATTCCACCACCTCCGCAGTTTCCTCCGCAGACTCCACCACCAGCACCCGTTCTGCCACCAACACCTATCCCACCACCAGTCCCCGTCCAGTACGTGTTCCACATCCAGTTCCAACCATACACCCAGCACCTACGATGTATCTAGCACCATTTCTGCCTCCGCCCCAGCACTGGACAATGTCACACTCTTGGAGATCTTCCAGTAACAAGCCAACATGTTCGCGATACCTTGCGAGAGGCTCTTCAGATTAGAGATGCTCCGCGACAGTGCCCTGGAACTTCCCAGAACTTCATGGATCTCTGGCCCAGGGAGTTTCATGGGACGGAGAGGATTCTCTACGCTGACGAATGGTTGGAGAACGTTGAACGATAATTGAAGATGGCTCGAGTCCCAGAAGATCTGAAGATCGAGTCAGCTAGTGGACAGCTTTTTGATATCGCACGGACGTGGTACTAAGGCGAGCCCCAATTTTTTGCTCCAGACGTAACTTGGGAGGAATTCAAGCGACTGTTCAAGAAGAAATTCTATCCGTACGTAGCACGAGAGGCGTTGATGAGACAGTTCGAGCACCTAGAGCAGGGCAACCACACCGTCGACGAGTACACATCGGAGTTTTTTTGCCACAGCCGCTTCGCGGAGAACTTGGTCGGCACCCCTGAAGACAAGGCGCAACAATTCAGGAAGGGACTATCGCACTAGATTCTTCAGCCATCGCCACCAGTCGAGCCGCCACTTACGAGAGATTCTGGAGGTCGCCCAAGCTGTAGAAGAAGAGCTGAGTCGCAAGCCGAAGAGGAATCGAGACGCGTTCGGAGGGGGCAACAACCAATCAACACCAGCAAAATGTCCCAACATTCCAGGGAAGACCACAACAGCAGCATCAACAGCAACCACGAGCAGCCCCACAACAAGTTCAAGATGTTCCCACCTGCCAGTACTGCAAGAAGAGAGGCCACGTCCTAGAAGACTGTCGTAGATGGTTGAGGTTGTGCTATATTTGTGTATCCAACCAGCGTCTATCTTGAGATTGCCCAAAGAAGAATGTGACTGTACCACCACTACCAGCCGCACAGGAAGGACAAGCTTATACCATGATCACGGAGGATGCGATAACACCATAAGGAGGAGCTGGCAAAAATTTCTAATAGATATTGGCAGTAGTATAGATAGGCCTAAAGTAAACCTTGATTTGTTTAAGAGGAATTGAATTTTTATATACAGCAGTTAAGTTTGACTATTTCATTCTAGTAGATCACGGCTCATTAAATTTCGAGGACGAAATTTGTTTAAGGGGGTAGAGTTGTCAACCCCTTGACCAATTTTATCCTCTTGTTTATACCTTTTTTTTCTCATATAATTGTTATGTTTTATATTTGTTTTACTTAAAATATACCAATAAAAGGTTCAAAGGGGGTAATAAAAGGAATTGGGGACTTTGCAAAACGGATTTCCCCAGGGACCCAAATGCAAATATTCGTTTTCAATTTGAAACAGTTGACCGTTTATATTCACCTTGTATTCATATTGATCCCAAATTCTTGTGATAAACCCAGGAGTTTTAAACAAATTCTCCCTATATCCAATCTTCTCTTGATCAATTTTAGAATTCTCCTATATAACATATGGATCAGGCATCCCCCTTCCCCCTACGAACCCTAATACACTCGCCCCTTTTTATCACAAGGAGAGGTCAAAGAGCAGCCAAAGGTTTCAGAAGAGGCTTCGTGCTTGCAAATCAATATAGGTAACTAACCTGCTCTCATAGCTTGCCATCTCTGCTATTATTAAAGGATTTAGTAGATGGTAGTTGGTCCTATTTGATTTAATGCCTAAAAGGGACCTCTGTTAAACTAATAGATGGTAGCCCTTCTGTACCCATGTATCTGTAGGCAGGGAAGTATACGATCATGGTCATGTCAGGTTGAGTCTACGAGTAGATAGGTACTGGCTTAGTAATTGTATAGATTCCTGAAAGGAGGTACTTCTCTAATACAAGCTAAGTATCAGATAACATAAACTCTCGGGTATCTGTTGACAAGAGATAATTTCATATACCAGGTACAATAAACAATATGGGTATTGTCATACAGGAAAAAGCTAATGTCCTGTTCACATGTGAGTGTACCAAGTCTAGGTGAGAGTAGGACTCGACTATATATATATCCCAATGATAGATGTCTAACCTATATAGGTACCCAGTATAATAGGGATGTGCAGTTGAACCTTTGGGCAGTCCCTGTACTCATATCGGCTAGAATAATCTGAACAAGAAGGGAGCACCTAAGAGTATGGGGATCTCCTAGTTATAGAGAGTACCTAAACAGTATTAAGGATATCCATGATATTGGGTATCGAATAGGATAACAAGTCATCTTAGGAGGGTTCCCTGTACCCATAAGTCAGTAGGATTGAGTACATATATAGGTTTCACAGATAGTCAATTCGTGGGCTTGGAGTATTAGCTGTACCAAGTCGAAGGGAGTGTATTGTACGACTAACTAGGATAGGCCCTATAGGACAGGATGGTATCCCTACCTAGTAGCAAAACATACTATGGGGTGTCAATGTTAGTATGGAGGCATCTCAAAGAGTCCATCTGTGGGTACTACCTATAAGTCCTATTATAACGTTAGAACCTGTAACCAAGGGCACATGCAATGGTCATCAGTTCCAGGAAACAGGGATGACCATGTCAAGTATTTACTAATAGGATAGGCATGGTCTAGTACCCCCCCCCCATTGAGAACAGTTGGGTCTTTCAAACAAGGTATCAGGGGAAAAACCTATTGTGTAGTAGAGTATACATGGTACTACCTATATATTCCAATGTGAGAAGGGTTCCTACAGATAGCCTCTAGACTAGGTTTTGATGGCAGCTACATATTGTATAAATATTACATTAATATGTAGTACTACAAGAGGCTGTCTTAGATTAGTGCTACAAACATATAGTATCGGGGTTAAGAAGTTAAGTATCTATAGAAACTCCAGTACCAGATAGGTAACAGAGCATAGATGTAGGATTTGCCTATCCTAAATGCCATTATCATAGCAAATAAGTAATCAGGACCAGATTGCTTGATAACTGGCTTACTGGTACCAGTTTACCATTGAAGTGAGTTTCACTTGGTATTAGTTACTTGGCATCAGTCACACCCTAGTTGTAGATGACCTGTACTTGCCTAAGAATGGCCTCGGTGCCTTACCTAAGCTATTGAACTCTATTACATCAGGAGTCCTGATGGAAGGAATTTCAAATCCTGAAATTAGCAAATCCTACTGATACAGACAGAGTATTATCCTATTCAAATGTCCCTTGTGCCCTAGTATAAACCTGTGAGACTCCCTAAGATGTTAGACTTCCATTGCACCTAGGATACTGAAAGGGCACTGTCCTTGACAGCAGGCAAGCACCTGTATAGGAGCACCCATCAGGCAACATTGCTGATATAGGGCATGGGTTAGGAGTTTTACACGTGTGATGAAACGAGAAGTACTCTATTGACATGCCCCAGGGGATCCTGAGCCATGGATTCCCGGGTACCTAGCATATTATAAAAAGAAGAGGTGTGGTTAGAATTCAGGATGGTGGTAGTTCCTAGTTGATAACTAAATTTGTGGAAGCTGATGTCGAGCCTGGTACCTAAGTATCTAAGCATATTCGGTTTAAGGAGCAAATTCCAGATTCCAGACTTGACATCTAACTCCTGGTGTCACCTTGTATTAGGTATTTGACTGCTAGTCGAATCATGAAGTCCAGGCTACCCAGGTCAGCCAGGCATATGATATGTTGTGAAACAAAACCACACCAGAAAAGGATATGTATAGCATACCCAGGGTTAGCTTGTTGTGTGACAACTCCCCTTCCATATAGCTACATATAGACACTAGAATTAGGTGATATATAGTACCAGGAAGGCAAAGCTATAGGTCATAGGATACAGGATACGAGCCATGACCCAAGATAATTCATGATTCCCTAGCAAACAAGCAAAGACCAAAGGGAGGACTACATTTAGGAAATACCTGAAAGGCTGGACAGTAAGAGTCAAAGAGAATATCATGTACAATTCTTTGTGAGCAGTTGGTAGTATAGAGGTTAGTAGCATAGGAGGCAATAGCAGGATATATATGAGGGTTTATACATGATTGATTGCACAGGACATTGAGGGTTGCATATGAAAGTCATGTGCCAGGTTAGCTGGATACAGAAGCATGCAGTGTGGGGTTCTTTCTAAGGGCTGTTATGTATACCTAGCATTGTAGCTATGACAATAAGCCTATTCCTGAACAGGGTTCCATAACATAGATAGGATAAGAGAACAAATAAAAGACCTAGAAAATAAGTATATGCATATAGCTTTATTAATGTATTGGTTCGTACAACTGGTTTCTTGGGACTTGAGAATTGCATCAGAACCTTACCAGCAGCTCAGGACCAAAGGCAAGTATACCTTGCCTCCTTCTATAGTTTTATTTACATGCAATTCATTTCATTTTTCAGTCTTTGATTGTTTATGGACATGTGCTCTTCGTGTTATATTATGTTGAGTTGTTTTTATTGCATATAGCCGTGTTCATGTTTAGCCTTGTGGTTCACACTTGGAGTTGTTTTCACCAGTACTTTGCTTGAGTCGTGTCATAGAACAAGTGCATGTAGTGAACTGTTAAACCTTTGATTATTATTTTACACAACTAGAGATCCACACTCAGGACGAGGGTTGATCAGTGCATTAGAGAGTCCACACTCGGGACGAGGGTGTTTGTCGTGTTCATTGGCACCAGAGAGTCCACACTCAGGACGAGGGTGTTTGCTGAGCTAACCAGAGAGTCCACACTCGGGACGAGGGTTAGTGCTTAGTTCAAACCCGTGAGTCCACACTCGGAATGAGGGTTTGGTTTTCCATTGAACTCGTGTTCACTTGTTCTCCCGGCAGTTCATTTATGCGTAGTTGTTCTAGTGTTCATGTTCATGGTCATTTATCGTGTTTCCGTCTTTTTTGCTTATTTTCTTACGTATGATAAAATTGTTAGATAGGTATTTATATGTATCTTGCTATGTCCTCTGAGGACCTGATTATCTCTTCAGGTTTAGCCGAATTTGAGTCAGGAGCAGACGAGAGGTTTTAGTCAGCATCAGACCGCAGTGCTTTGTAGTTGAGGTCGTCTTGATTAGCAGGTTGTATTCAGATAGTATATTTCATGTATTTTTCTCTTTTCGTCTATTGGTAGTGGATTTGTGTCCATCGGACGTGACATTGATTCTTGGAAACATTCAGTTATATTCATTATTGTTCAGTTTCATGTCTTATTCATTGATCTTGGTTGTGACTTGATTGTTTTGTATGAGATATAGATTACCATGAGACTCTAGACTACCATGACTTGTGTATATTAGACAGCATTTTACCGTCGATACTGCGGCGTAGGCTGGGCTTGGACACGTTTCGTATCCGAAAAGCGGGTGCGGGTCATGACAGAGTCTACTTTGGAGCAGTTGCAGAAGACTAGAAGTTGCCACACCCGCTGATTGCAGAGTTTCTCGATGTCTTCCCTGAAGAGTTGCCAGGATTTTTGCCAAATCGAGATATGGAGTTCAGCATTGACTTAGTGCCCGGATCAGCGCCAAAGTCCCAGTTTCGCTACAAGATCAACCCGAAGGAAGTGCAGAGTTGAAGGCCCAGATTGATGAGTTGGATGGCAAGGGGTTTATTCGGTCCAGTGCTTCATCCTGGGGAGCACCAGTACTCTTCGTGCCAAAGAAGGATGGGACTGTTAGGATGTGTATTGATTACCACGTACTCAATAACATCACCATCAAGAATAAATACCCGTTGTCGCGGATTCATGAGCTGTTTGACCAGCTTAGTGGAGCTAAGGTCTTTTCCAAGATTGACTTTCGGTCGGGGTATCATCAGATGAAGGTTCAGGAGCAGGATATTCCGAAGACAGCTTTCAATACTCACTATGGCCAGTATGAATTCTTGGTGATGCCGTTTGGACTCACCAATGCCCCAGCAGTGTTTATGAACTTGATGAATAAAGTTTTTCATAAGTATTTGGATAAGTTTGTCGTAGTCTTCATTGACGAAATTCTGATCTATTCGAAGACCGAGGAGGAGCATGTGGAGCACCTGCGGATTGTTTTGGAGATTCTACGGAAGGAAAGCTGTATGGGAAGCTCTCGAAGTACAAGTTTTTCTTGGACAGAGTGGAGTTCTTAGGGCATGTGGTGACTGGAGAAGGGATTTCTGCGGATCCCAAGAAGATTGAAGTTGTAGAAGCATGGACAACTCCCAAGTCAGTAGCAGAGATTCGTAGTTTCCTGGGGCTATCAGGTTACTACAGAAAGTTCGTGAAAGATTTTGCCAAGATAGCAGAGCCAATGACGAAGCTTATGTGGAAGGACGAGATTTCATCTAGAGCGACGCCTGCCAGTCAGCATTTGAAGAATTGAAGAGAAGACTCACTACAGCACCAATTTTAGCTTTGCCTTCAGGATCTGGAGGGTCGTCATCTACAGCGATGCATCAGGGAAAGGCTTGGGATGTGTGCTAGAGCAGAACAAGAAGGTCATTGCTTATGCTTCTAGACAGTTGAGGTCTCATGAGAAGAATTCCATACATGACTTGGAGCTTACAACATTCATTTTTGCATTGAAACTGTGGAAGCACTATCTGTATGGAGAAGGAGTGGATATCTTCACAGACCATAAAAGCCTGAAGTATGTCTTTACTCAGAAGGAATTGAATATGAGATAGCGAAGGTGGCTGGAACTTATGAAGGATTTCGACATCAACTTGCAATACCATCCTAGGAAGGCGAATGTGGTAGCAGATGCTCTTAGTCGATATCCTGTTGCTATGTTCCTTACTATGGATCGGCATCTTCTAGAGGATCTTGAGAGTCTGGGGATTAAGATTGTTCTTTCGGAGTTGGAGGGCAGCTGATGCACATACAGATACAGTCGGGAATGTTAGAGAAGATCAATGAGGCCCAGTTTCTAGATGAGGGATTCGATGTCTCAGAGGTCAGGTAGAGGCAGGATTGTTGGACGATTTTACTATTGCAGAGGATGGATCCCTAAGGCACGGAAACCAGTTGTGTGCCCAAGGATTTGCGGGAGGAAGTTATGTAGGAGGCCCACCAGTCGCAGTATTCTATTTATCTTGGATCCACCAAGATGTATAAGGATCTGTGGGAGTATGTTTGGTGGTATGGGATGAAACGAGAGGTTGCCAGATTTGTTTCCAGATGCCTTGTATGCCAGCAAGTGAAGGCAGAGCACCAGAGACCAGCGGATTACTCCAACCTTTACCTATTCCGAAATGGAATTGGGAACACATAAACATGGACTTCGTCTCTGGTTTACCGCGTACGCCCAGTGGCAAGGATGCTATTTGGGTTATCGTGGATAGATTGACGAAATCCTCTCACTTCATTCCATTCAAGGTAGGGCTGTCGACTGAGAAGCTTGCAGACCACTACATGCGTCAGATCATGCAAATTTATGGAGTGCCAGTAAATATCATCTCAGATAGGGACAACCATTTCATATACTTCTAGAGGAGTCTACAGATGAGCTTGTGTTCACAGTTGAAGTTCAGCACCGTATCATCCACAGATGGATGGGCAGTCCGAGAGGACCATCTTGACATTGGAGGACATGCTGCGAGTTTGCACACTCGACTTCGACGGTTCGTAGGAGGATCACTTGCATCTTGTGGAGTTTGCCTATAACAACAGTTATCAGGCTAGCATTGAGATGACCCCGTTCGAGGCACTATATGGGTAGAGATGTCGCACACCTTTATCTTAGGACGATGTTAGAGAAAGGAATTTGCTTGGGCCAGAGATGGTGGTAGATTCGGCCGAGAAAGTCAGATTGATCAGAGAACGTCTTAGAGTTGCACAAGATCGGCAGAAGCACTGGGCGGACAGCAGTAGACGGCCTCTAGAGTTGCATTGGGGATAGAGTGTTCCTGAAGATCTCGCCAACCAGAGGCGTCATTCGATTTGGCAGAGGCAGGAAACTCAGTCCGATGTACATCAGGCCCTTCGACGTGACTGTGCGGATTGGCGAGGTAGCATATCGACTAGCGCTTCCTGCTAGTTTGGAGGGAGTGCACGACATTTTCCACGTATCTTAGCTTCGATGCTACATTCCGGACCCGAGCCATGTGGTGGACTATTCAGATCTATAGGTGGGTTGACCTATGAGGAGCAGCCAGTAGAGATCCTTGATCAGAGGAAGAAGCAACTACGAAATCAGACTATACCACTTGTCGCGTCATGTGGAGGCACCACTCTTCGGGAGAGTCCACATGGGAGCGCGAGGACGAGATGCGAGAGCGCTATCCTAGTTTGTTTGCTTGACTGTATTTGTGTTTTTGGAAAATTTTCAATAAATGACTTGTGTTAAAACAATTAATTGTGATTTGTTTTGTTCTCTCGAATTTCGAAGACAAATTATTTTAGGGGAGAGAATTTGTAACTCCACCTTTCTATTTTTGGAAAATATTTTAGTTACTAAATAATAACAAGTTTGATTTAAACCATTTCGAATAATAATAGTTTATGATTAATTATTTTTATAAATATTTCGTGATTGCTTTTGGAGGGAAACTTGAATTTTTAGCTAATAACTAATTTTTAAATTTATTTGGAGTGGTCCCCACTCCCACAACTTACAACAACCTATCTAACAAAATTTTGGGTCGTTTATGCAATTAATAAAAAGGGGGAGGACTTATGTGAATTATTTATGAGAGAGGGGGGACCTGTTTATAAATGATTCTGGGCGGAGGGGCTTAGATCCAAATAGTGCATCTCTATATTTTCTCATCTGAGGAAAGAGAAAGCCACTCTCTTCTTCTTCAGACCATTTCCCAATCGAGCTCATTTCTTTCCTCTTCAACCGTCCCCAACCCTAACCCTAATTCCTCCGTAGAGATGATGCCGAGTTCGACGGAGAGGGAAATCTCTTTTCCCAGGCGGTGAGTCATCTTCTGACGCGAATGTGCGTAGATCAAGGAGTTCCCGATCTACTCTTCGACGGTTCTCTTCTGGTCACGCGGTGACGACGAAGGTCTTCTTCTCCACGCGGTTCATCTACTCGACAGGAAGAGCGGATGGCTTCCACGATTGCTTCCCCGACGACCTCTCGGTTCGACGTCGTATCCTTGTCCCATGCTTTGTAGAGGTGGGTTCTTCGGTTAAATTCCACTCATTGTTCTTTATTTCTTCTGATCTACAATCGATTCGATCTCTCGTTGGATTTTCATATCAACGTGTTTTCTCAGCAGTTGATCGGAACGTTTGGATCGAGCGAAGCTTCGTCTGACCAATATGTGTTGTGGTGAGTCGTTCATTACTTCTATCCTTTTCTTTTGTTGAGATTTACATTCCGATCAGAGTTGTTCGGATTGGAATTCTGGGAATCAAACTGGAATTTAAATTTCAATTAAGTGATGAGAATTGCTTGAGTTTTTTTTTATCCTCGATCTGTTCTTCCATGAATGTTGCTTCCCCTTGAATTTTGTTGTTAGAGTTGAATCAAATCTGTTTAACAAACTATCTGATCATAATTTTTGTACTGTTTTGAAGAGTTGTGTTCGACAGTACCCAGATATGAGTCTTTACTACTAGGATTCTGCCAGTACTGTTCTGGACATTCGTTATGGTATTTGAATCAATTTTCATGTAGCTGCCAGGTACTCGATTATGCCAGGTACTGCTCTTAACTACCTCAAACGAAACTATGTTAGCTGTCCCATAGCAAATCTATGTAGTGCAATATCTTCATCTCCACTATTCTCAAATAACATTCTTCCTCCTTAGAAACGTAGGAACTATTCACAATTATGGATTTCTGCTTTCATCCCTGAATTGTCAATCACCGTCATAACCTTGGAAAACTTGTCTTCCACCTTTTCTTATTAAACAAATATAATATTTCCCGTAATATGTTTTTGTATTTCCTTCAGCTTGCTAATATGTATCCAAAATTTAACTCTATGTCATACCACTACATGTGTTCCAATCACGTTCTTATACATTTTTTCGTACCTGACCAAAATATTATAATTCGGTACACTCCATCTTGTATTTATACTCTAGTATCAAGTCTCAGTAACCCAATATCACCTTTAAAATCCAACATCACGTTTCAATACTCCAATTTGTAATGATCCGTAAATTTTTATCATTCCTTGCTTATCTATTGTACTCATATGTGATCACTTTGTAATTTATTTAGACGTCCATTTTCATCAACATATATATATATATATATATATATATATAATATATATATATATATATATATATATATATATATATATATATCTTTATTCCAGATCCTCATTTACATATTTGATCCCGAATTCTCAATAAAATTTAATTATCCTGTTTAAGCTCGAATCCTTCATCTTGATTTCACTGTATCTTTTTGACCAAACTTTTCTCTGTTAAAATATCTTATTTCATCTCCCAACCTTGTATTATTTACAATTCTTCTATCTCTAGTTTCTAATTCAAAATCTTTTGCACCATTCAATTCATACGATTGTCATCCTTAATTAGTTATACCTTAAGTCCAATTTTTTTTTTCGGTCGTCTTTATATATATCTTCTGATTCATCATGCATCTTCCTCTAGTGCATCTCCATGCTTATCATTTAACAACCTCTAATCTATAATGTCAATTTGCTTGGTATTAACATCATTAATTATCCCTTTTCTTGATTCAAATCACAAGTGTTCATATTTATCTCATCTTTGTCCCATAACTTATGTACTCTATAAAACCATGCTATAAATCGTTCCAGATTTAAATCATCAGGCACGATTGGATTCTAGGCATACCATTAGGTACAATGATAAAATATGGGCACAATCAAAATTATCTAGATATGATCTGAGATTGAGTTGAATATTGTTGTGATCAAAAATCATTTTAGGTACGAGAAAAATCTAGGTACGATTAAAATATGATCATAAAAATAGAAAAAATCAAATGAGGTCACGTGAAACAAAAAAGATAATAAAGAAACGAACGTCAACAGTTTATTGAGAAGACAAAAAGTAAAAGAATCTTCTGAAATAAGGGACTAAAAATTCCAAATCAAATTGGAATGGAAAATAAGGGTTTGTGATCAGGAAAAATCAACAAGTTGGGTAGGATATTGAGGGTGATTAGAATAATATAGCTATGATAGAAATGTAATCGGATAAGATATTTTATTGAGAACTGAGTGATAATCAAAGGAAAAAGAAAGAATATCGTATCACTATTTCAACGGTCAGAAGATAGGGTATGCAGGAAAATGACTTACAAGATAACCATCTTATTAATACCCGTTCAAAAACCAATCTCTAATTCGCTAAACTAGCTGAACTCCCAGTATTTACCGAAAACTAAGGCAGCTGCCAAGGTATTTGGAATCATAAATCATCTAAATCAAATTTTTATCCGTCGTTGTATGTAACTCGTAAGCCAAATGTATTTCAAATTTCAAGTATTTCTAGCGATCAAATCATTTTACGGATATCAATTTCAATTGTCAGCCATTCTTCCAAAACTGACTACATCAAAGTCACAATCCTCACTTGTCATAGTAAGTCCTTAGAAAATTCTTTAAAGTTGATCCATGATCTATATTTGAGAATTTCCAATTATTGAAATCAATTGACCAAATTATAATCACTAATCAAATTTTAATCTTTAACCATGCACCTAACAATCGTTCTCATCCAAACACATCACAAAATCCTAATCATTTTTACCATAACTAATATGAGTCTCCAATATTTGGTAGAAATTGCAAACCCAATTGCTCCTTCCCAAGGTTGCATACCAATGGTCTTATCTCAATTCCTCACTGCTTATTCCTTCTTTATAACCTATCATTCCATTGCTTGTGATATTCCTTCCATGGTTATATCTGGCCCTTCTGGGTACAATAGTCATCTAATCATAAAAGTTGATCCTCGTCAAGTGTTCCTTTACTTGATCATCATATTCTCATGTTTATATATTATCCAAATTCACTTCCTCCTTGGGAAAACCATACAAATCCTAGACTTTCCTCGCTAATTCTACCTACGTTTTCCTGTATCTACCATAACTCTTCATAAAATTCAAAATCGTCAAATACATTCATTTGTTCAAATTTAATACCCAAGCACTAATAATGATTCTATCCTAAATGAACCACAATTTATAATTCTCTCCAGACTAACTTTCTTACAATGTGCCTTGTCATACTACCCTTTTCTACTCTTAGCTATCAATCTCATTGGAAAAAAATATCGATCCTCTAAGGATGCTCTTACTGGAATAATATAATAAGGTTGCTAGGTAACTATCTAGGTTTTTCATGCATATAACTATCACATAACTATATATATAGCTATAAATATATAACCATCCATAAAATATATGCAACATACTATAATTGAACCTTGAAAGAGATTGAGCCAATAAAGATTGACATGGTCATAATAAGTTCTAGGGAAATTAAGTAGAATTTTATAGAAAATCTATTCTTTCTGGCTGTGATAAGAGATTTTTAAAAATGGAGACAACCGCTATAAATACAAATCCTCTAATCGGGCAAAAGTCAGAATAATTTGATGGTACTAAAAAGACAACCATGGTATGGATATAGTCTTAATAATATTCGAAAACCAAATAATCCAAAGTCACTTTGTCTCAAATTTTGCCACGCCAGAGTGCACCTGACTGCAGTGAATTTTTGGCTCCATAACTTGAATAATGATAGGTTACCGAGTAGTCTATCAACTTTATCCATTTTTGGCTGAACAACATAGAAGACAAACATGATGCATTTAGGATAGTCTTAATAATATTTGAAAACCTATGAACATCCGAAATCACTTCAACTTAGAGCCTATGCCTCGCCAATGCGCATCTGGCTGCAGTAAACTCGCAGTTTTCATGATTCAGATAAATGGCTGCAACGCATATGTGCGAAGCCATATTAGGTCACTGATATTTCTCAACTTTGTCCATAGGAATTTCAAAGGGATAGCTCAACAATTTAAAAGTTTTCCAATGACTAAATAAAATTCAATAATAGAATGGAATCAATTCTCTAACCGTTCCTGCTTCATGATACTCAAGCATTGAGTTTAGAAGCTTTCTAGGCCTTGAATTGATCAGGAAGTTGCCTAGAGAGAGTAAAGTTTCAAGTTGAGTGGAGGAAGTTAACAAATGAAAATATTCTCGGTCCTTGGAATACATAGGAAATATCAGTCAATAATGGAATTTATTTTGTAGAACTGGACCTGCATGGGCCACCACTAAAAATGTCACGATCTGATCCCAAATATAATGGGTCCAGTCGATCATGCCCAACCTGCACCGTTGTGAGACGGCGGCATTAAGCTGTATCAAGTAGTGAAACACAACAGGCAAATATCTAACGGAAATAAAACATTTTATTAAACTGAAACTGGTTCTGGAATGGAAATAACAAGACTACAATATCACAATTCCCTTATTACAATTTTTTTGATAAAACAAAGAAAGGAAAGAAACTATGCCAACATCTATGGTTCTGGGGTTCCTGGTTCTGGTTCAGCTAAATCTGCAGGACCCAAGTCAGGCCCGTAGAAAGAACAGTAAGCTAGCTCCTCCTTATCGCAATCACCTAAAAATGTTGGGTCTCCAGTCAGGAGTGAACAAGAAATATTTTTTTTCACATCTAGCATTTCTAAATTAATAATAAATAAAAATGTGAGACAGTTTAAGAAACTTTATGTCTTTAATTAATAGTAAAAGACAACAAGCAATATGATCGCAATGTCAAATATGATGCAATGTTAAGCTAGTGTTTTGAGTATATAACAGGGCCTGTGACTGGCTGGGATAGAGGCAATATGTATACTAACGTTTTGACCAAACAAATAGTATACGGTACGGCTCAACCCCCTGTGTGGTAGAGGTAGCGCGAGAGTGACAAACGAGAATTTTGGCTTTGGTCACAGACGTTATATTACTCCCCCAAGCAATTCCCGAGTCAATGAGTCAATGAGTCAATAAGTCAATAAGTCACTATAGCAATCCAGTAATCCGTCAATCGATGTGGAGTCCGAGACGGTGAATCAGTGTCACTATACTATATAAAATCAACTGATGCATACATTTAATTATTAAAGTAAAAACACATACATGGAATAGATATAAAACTTGCCTTGGTTGTATCCTCGACGTGGAAGACAATGGCTAGAAAGGTGTGGCTAGGGTTCAGGGATCCGAACCTACATTAATAATAATATGTCCTTAGAACTTATTCCAAGATTGGCTACTAAATCAACTAACGTAAATCTACATTAATTATAACATTGCCATTTTTATTAGAGAAAATAATAATTTAAATATGTAATATTTTGGTAAAACTATTTTATTAGTATTTTAAAAATAGGGCAAAAATAATATATTTTGGAATATATTCAAAATAGTAGCAGTTTTTATCATGATTTATTTTAATAGAAAATACGCATAAACTCGGAATATTCGAAATCTAATTTAACATTTTTCTAAATAAACTTTACAAAATATTTTACTAATACTATTTCTTTAGTAAAGAATAATCATTTTTAATAATAAAAATACGTAAAACATTATTTTAGTAAAAATACGATTTTATTAGAAAATATGTTATTATCTCTAGTTTTTTATTTTCATAAACTTTATTAACCGAAATAATGGTTAAAATACGAAAATAAACATTTTTACCTAAAAACATAAATATATAGTTTTTTCCTAAAAATACCATTTCCTATATTAACAAATACTTTGCTATATAATTAATATTTTGAGACTACGTTTTATCATTAAATAATAATAATTCTGAAATTATGGCAAAAGCGATATAATCGTTGAAATAACATTAATTCAACGTTATTCATAATTAAAAGTAGATGATAACTCTAAATTCCATTAAGCTAACTAATTAAGATTAACCATCTAATTAAAAGTTACAAAATTATTACCGAATCTAAAATAGGAACTACTAAACTGGCTATACCGGAACAGAAATGGTTCTGTGAATTAACAGAAGGTTGCGGAGTTTACCGAAGGCTGTGAGGAGCACCGAGGGGATGCCTCGGACTCGAAACGCGCGGGTACGGGCACGAACACTTGCACACGGACGGCATGGGGACGTGCGCGGGAAGGCTGGCGGCGGGGGTTCTGGCGCGGGGCACCGCGGTGGGACTGTCGGCGGGTGCTGGTGCGACGGCAGGGCACCGCGGGGCTACAGACGAACGACGGCGAGTGTCGCGGGCACTGGTGCAG
>JANAVB010003146.1:0-105000 GCA_029216955.1 Iris pallida
TGTGATATATATTGTTTGAATGTTGATTTTTCTTTTCATTTTTGTGATATATATTGTTTTCATGTTGATTTTTCTTTCCAGTTTTGTGATATATATTGTTTTCCATGTTGATTTTATTTCCATATTGATTTTTATTTCCGTGTTTGTATATATATTGTTTCCGTGTTGATTTTTCTTTCCGTTTTGTGATATATATTGTTTCCATGTTGATGTTTCTTTCCGTTATTGTGATATATATTTTTTCTTTCCCTCATAAAATTCTATTTTTTGTTTTGTATTTTTTTTTTCCTTTTTATTATATATTTTCCTTATATAATTCTATTTTGCTTCGCTAATTTTGCTTTCCTTTTTTATATTTTTTCTCTCATTATATAATTGTGATATAAATCCTTTTGTTTTGAAGATGACTCTTTCCTTTTTAAAGTATAATTGATTAGAATCAAGTATAGAGATTGGAATCAAGTACATAACATAATTTTTTCAAATCTCTCTATCTCCAATATTATATTAAAAAGAATGCTAAGAAATATATATATTTTCAAAAGTATTCTCTCTGATATTATATACTTAATGCTTTTGAGCTGATATAATTCCTTTTGCTGACGATTCTTGTCAAATTTCTCTATTAAATTATGCTCTTACCTCTTCATTGCATGCATCAACATTGATTGGAATCAAGTACAAAGATGGATAGTCGGAGCAGATTTGAAAGAAAAAAGCACCAAAAAGAATGATAAGAAAGTAGTTGATGCATTGGATTCTGCTATGATCGTTATCATTCCTCCATTAAGGCTCCAAATTGATCTCAAAGAAATCAGGCATGTCCAGATTTCTTGAAGGTGGTCTTAGTTACATATGTGCACTATTTTTTCTTTGTTGTTTCTTTTAATTGTGGCTACTGGATTATTTTTTTGATAGAAACATACCTGAAGATTTCTTGTTCATACTCAGACTTTGGATCACTATTTACTTTTGTAGTCTGTGGAGTATTGGAAACGATGGTACTTTAATTATTTTTATAGATAATGATAAGTTACATGTTAATATGATTCAATTAATGTAATATTGATTTAATTGGTATAACATGACGTTATTAACATAATAGTTGATTTGGGTGTGTTTTTGTAGTTTGCTGGGAGAAATAATTACTCTATGAAAGAAATTGATGAAATGAGAGGAGAGTTGGCCAAATTTATCATTGATACTGTTAATAAAGACCATCTGCAAAACAATAATGCATTAAGGAAATTTTGGCAGTATTAGTATTTTATGTTTTAAAGTATATGAGAATGATGTTATTGTTTTAGTTCAATGTGCACTTTGAATAATTATGAAATAAAATATTTTTGGTTGGTGTTACATAGTATTTTTCTTTTTTGTTGTTCTTCTATGGGATATTGTTTTAAATAATACAAATTGTACAAGGTACAAAAATAGTTATTATAAATAATAATGATTATTAATGACCCATGAAAGTCATCATTTATAAATAAAGATGACACATAGAAGTAATCTAATGTAAATAAAGATGGCATGAATTATTGTACTCTCGATAGAGTCATCCTTTGTAAATATATATGACACATATAAGTCATCTTTTGTAAATAACTATGACATATATAAGCCTGTAGGAACGAATTTTAAAGTGCAATACTTTAGAGGGGTGTGAATAGAGTAGGCAACGAAAATTAGCTAATTAAAAAAATGTTAGCAACTAGATCACATAAATCACAAATAAGTAGATGAAAAGCAAAGATCGAAAAGCAAATGCAAACACGACGATGTATACTGGTTTCCCTCTTATGAGGACTATTCCAGTCGAAAGAACTTTAGCTTTCAGGTGAATCCACTATTGGAAAATACAACAAGTTTTCATACGAAGTCCTTGCAACTTCTACAATGTGAGCTTTGATACGAAGTACTCGACAACTTCAATTGTGAAGTGTCTTTCTTCAATCAAGCCTCTGATTACAATTCCTCTGAAACTTCTAGACCGTACCGTACTGGCAAATTGACTAGAGGATTATATCTGGCTTGGAATTTGAAAATGAAAGCTTTTAGAACACTTTGGAAGACGTTTAAGATTAGAGAGAAAAGAGAAGAGAGGTGTGTTGAAAGGAGTAAAATTCTTCTCTATTTATAGGTTTTCCAAAGTCAGAACTCGGACAAAATTCGTACGGAATTCGAACAGAATTCTTTGAGAGAATCTTGGCAAATAATCGTTGCATCCGTAACAGCAGGATGACCAAATTCAAAAATCCAACGGCACCAACGAACTCGGGGCGAGTTCGGTCTTAACTCGGGTCGAACTCTATTGGTGTCCAGAGTATGGTTTTTGGGGAATTTTGTAAATCAGAATTTGAGTCTTGGCTTTTTGAAAAGTTAAACAGGTTGGAGCTTTTTGTAAAATGGGCTATTTTAAAAACATATGATATGTAAAAAAAATTAGGGTAGCCTATTTGCCAGTACGACTCGGTGTACAAAGTATTCCTAGACTCAATAAATATGAAATTATATTGAATTGAAATACAGACTCATACAATAAATCAGCTTCAGTCTTGAACAGAGTGGTAGAGGTTCTCAAGAAATGTCCAAGTATCCCTTATATCGAGACAGAGTTTGATCATTTATTAAAATCATGTTCTACCATGACCAATGGGCCAACAATCTTCCCTATTTTGATAATTGACAAACCTTGACCGATATAATATCTCGATCTTTGATTTGACAAGAAATCAATCAAACTTGTACTCAGCAATGATACTATACTGTAAAAAATTCTTGTATCCTGCAAAAGATGTTAGATCGTATTTATCTCCCGTCGTTACTTAGAAAAATAATTGCAAAGAGAGAAGCTCCCCTGCATATTAAGCATAAGAAACAAGCGTTGAAGAAATACAAAAAAATAAAGGGATAAACATGTATTTCACAGGCAGTTTATATAAAAAGCATAAGCTAGAAAAGATAATGCTACGCATTAAACATAAAGATAGAGAACAATCCAAACTAAAATAGAAAACATGCTACAGAAAAGCATAATAGATGTTCCAGAATACATCATCTCAGAAAATGAAGTCTCAGTGCTAAAAATAAAGATAAAGTGCTATCTTGGAATGTCGGAGCATTTCTAAGTAAACATAGACAAATAAGAGTCTAACAAGATAACATCTAGATAAAATGCATCACTTCTAGATCAAAAATTCTCAGAGTCATCATCATCATCAGCGTCAGTAGTGCCACCATGTCCAGCTGGACCAGCTCCAGAAGTGCCAGCTCCAGAAGGGTGTAGAGTAGCACCAAAACCATGGTACCAGTCATATGCGTTACCGGGCTGAAAGAAATAACGAACCGCCTCATCCTCATAGCGGTAGCCCGATACAGCTGGATCTTGAGGAAGAAAAATGGTAGAATGACCAGTCTGAGCAAAACGTAGATCCACAAAAGAATTTATGAGAGCCTAAAACCGGTTGGCATCACGAAACTCGCGTTCCCTAGATGAGTCAGTAATAAAAGTTCGTAAATCAAAGAGATGCTGGTGTATACCCTCATAAGTCATAGGATAGGTCTGAGGAGGTGGAGCAGGAGTAGAAGGGACGACTATGCTACGACGAGACAGCTGAAGATACTTGGGCTCAGAATCAAGAGCGCAAGTGGATAAGTCAATCTCAAAATACTGAAAGATGATTGGAATAATCATCGCGTAAGCAAGGTTTCTGTGCCTTTCGTGACAACGTCCTATCATCTGAATAATAATCTTGGGGACAGAAAAATGAATACCCTTACGAATATGATAAAGGGAAGACAACTCAAGGTTGGTAACATCATCTTTTGAAGTAGATTTAGGCAAGATGGTGGAATAGACGATGTGGTGTAATTCATAGTTGAATAAGTTCATGTTGGCAGCTTTGAAGTTAGTAGAACGAACACGATCAGGAGAATAAAGTTCGTTTTTGAAACTGCTCAAGGTTGTGCATACGGGAAACTTAAATTCCGTGATATCATCAAGCGAAGCACCTTCGTTAGGTATACCAAGGATGTTCTCTTAGAGAACATCATTGAATTCGATATTAAGTCCACCGATATGACTTTTAACAGTAAAAGTGTTCAAAATAAAATTGTAGTAGAATAAACGAATAGCATTGGTTGCAATGGGATATTGATGGGTGACAAGCTCGTGCAACCCTAATGCCTCAAAGAATGGACGATGCTCAGGAAATATGGTCCATTTAATCGGTGCACCGGTACATATTTTATGAACAGAGAAATCTACGTACCACAATAATGATTGGTCGTGAGTTTCAAAGTAAAACTTATTATATGCTCCATCGGCCGATTAAACCGAAGAAAAAGTGATCCTTGGATAGGATCCGAAGACGATGTCTCTTCACTAGGTGTCGGCTTCTTCCTCTTAAAGGGGTTCGAAATCCTAGGCATTGTCTCTATAAAAGATTGAAAAACTATGAACTTAAAAGAGAGGGAAGGAGGAGTTTATACCTTCCAAGAATTGAGTATATTATAGAGGACAAGAATCTCCGCACGAATCTAAAGTTTGGATTGATTTCTCCAAGTGGATTGGAAGCAATGGCTTGGAGAAAAAGCTAGGGTTTGGAGGGCTCGAGCGCGGCTACTGCTGTGATAGAGGATTTGGAGAAGATGAATAAGAGGGGGGCACTCGTTTCTGACTTAAAATCACATACCACCAACAGAACTTTGGCCGAAATCGGGCCGAATTTGGTACGAGTTCGCCTGGGGTTCTGTTGAGGTATTTTTCAAAAAAAACTGGCCACTCTCTATTCAACAATCCCTTTTCAATTATTTAATTTCAAGTTTAGTTATTTTAAATTTCAATTAATATAATTAATATTATATTATGAATTAACTTTTGTTACATAGCGACTGTCTCAGTTTTGCTATAGGGGTACTGTCCCAGCTAACGGAGGTTCACCGGAGAATACTTAAATACCGTTTCGCTTTAGTTGTAGCCGTGGTGACAGACAGACCCTTTATAGGCCTGTCTCGAAAATAGTGTTTGTATATTGAAAAATAATCAATAAAACAAAATTAATTGATATTATTGACATCTAAAATTCCTAATTTTCGACGTAAACAATTGAAACGATCTTCCGCTAGTAGTTTTGTAAAGATAACAGGTAGTTGGTTCTCTGTGTCTACAAATACAAGGTCAATATCTCCATTTGTTTGATGATCTTTAAGAAAATGATGTCGAATCTCGATATGCTTAGTGCGAGGGTGACAGACAAGATTCTTAGTCAAATTAATAGTACTAGTGTTGTCACAAAAAATGGGTATGTGTGTGTAAAGTAAGCCAAAGTCTTCTAGGGTTTGCTTTATCCATAAAATTTGTGCACAACAATGTCCTGCAGTAATATACTCAACCTCAGTAGTTGATAATGCGACAAAATTTTGTTTCTTGCTAAACCAAGAGATTAAAGCCTTACCTAGGAAATGACATGTGCCGCTAGTACTTTTTCTATCCACTTTGTATCCAGCAAAATCAGCATCCGTATAACTGGTTAGGTCAAAGGATGTGGTTTTGGGATACCTCAAGCCGAAAACGTGCACACAAGCAAACGCTAAACATTATATCAGGGCGACTAGCAATTAAATAAAACTATGTATCATACCTCGATACTTATGTATGTCGACCGGTTTGCCTTGTTCATCAATATCAAGCTTGGTTGAAGTCACCATCGGAGTACCAAGTGGTTTGACGGTTTCCAGGTCGAACTTCTTTAACAAGTCTTTTGTGTACTTGGCTTGATTAATGAACATCGCATTGTTGGTTTGTTTGATTTGCAGTCTGAAAAAGAATTTCAGTTCTCCCATCATGTTCATGTCAAACTCATTCTGCATACACTTTGAAAATTCTTGACAGAGAGATTCATCAATAGATCCAAAAATAATATCATCTACATAAATTTGAATTAAAAGAAGATTTCTATTAAAATATTTTATAAATAGTGTAGTATCAACCTTGCCTTTTTGTAAAATTGTTATCAAGTAGAAAAGAACTTAAACGATCATACCAAGCACGATGGGCTTGTTTCAAACCGTATAAGGCTTTCTTCAACTTGAAAACATAATGAAGGTTTTTGAAATCAGCAAAACCTGGAGGTTGAGCTACATAAACTTTTTTTTTGATAAAATTGTTCAAAAATGCACTCTTAACATCCATTTGAAATAATTTAAAATGGTGAAAACATGCAAATGCACAAAACATGCGAATGGATTCTAATCTCCCAACTGGGGCATAGGTCTCATCGTAGCCAATACCTTCCTCTTGGTTGTATCTTTGAGCAACGAGTCGAGCCTTGTTACGAGTAACTAAACCATTCCCATTAAGTTTATTTCGGAATACCCAATGGGTGCTAATGACTGGGTGATCAATGGGCTTGGGAAGAAGTTCCTAAACTTGATTCCGTTCAAATTGGTTTAATTTCTCTTGCATAGCATCTAACTAAAAATTATCGCTACATGCTTCTTCAATAGTTTTAGGTTCAAGCTGTGAAATAAATGCTACACAGGAAACTATATATTTGCTAGAGGAACGAGTACTTACACCCTTGATAATCTCACCTATTACCAAGTCCTTGGGATGGTCAGCAAAAAACTTTATTCTCTTTGAAAAACTCTCAAGGTAGCTGGTTCCGACTTCGGATTCTTTACGTGATCTTTCTGGAGGATCAGCTGGTGCTATGTTTGAAGGTTCTGTAGGTGCTATACTTGGTGTACTGATGTCTTCATCTTTATCGTCGATTGTTTGCTGATTCAATTCATCAAATGTGACATTTATTGATTCTTCAATGATCATGGTTCTTTTGTTGAAGACTCGGTACCCTTTGCTCTTCGCCGTATAACCTAAAAAGATACCTCTATCGGCCTTTTCATCAAAATTTCCTAAATTGTCTTTAGTATTTAGAATAAAACATTTGCAACCAAATATCTTGAAATATGAAACTGATGGTGTCCTATCAAACCATAACTCATAAGGAGTCTTCTTCGACATAGGTCGATTAGAACCCTATTGAGAATATAACAAGCTGTATTGACAGCTTCAGCCCAAAAGTATTTAGGTAGACTAAACTGGTTTAACATTACTCTGGCCATTTCGGATAGAGTCTTGTTCTTACGTTCCATAATTCTATTTTTTTGTGGAGTACTAGGTCAAGAGAACTCATACAGATAATCGTGTGTGTCATAGAATTACTTAAACTCTGCATTCTTAAATTTGTTGCCATGATCGCTTCGAATACAAGTGATAATGAATCCTTTTTCATTTTGAACTTTCTTGCAAAAGGAAACGAATTCTGACAATACATCATTTTTGTGTGCAAGAAAATATACCCACGTGTATCTAGAGAAGTCATCTACTATTACAAAAGCATATAATTTACCACATAGACTTACAATTCTACTAGGTCCAAATAAATCTATATACAGTAATTGTAGAGGTCTAGTAGTACTTACATCGTTCTTGGACTTAAAAGTGGATCGGGTAGCTTTGTTTTTTTCACATTTGCTACATACTGTATCCTTCTTGAAAGTTATGTTCGGTAAGCCTCGTACCAACTTCTTTATAGATAGTCTGAAAATTAGGTCCACATTTGCATGACCGAGTCTCATATGCCATATTTGACTCTCATCAATTTTGGCTATTAAGTATTTACCTGTATTGTTAGCATCTTCCAACAAACAGAAAACATATATATTGTCTTCCATGATACCTTCAAAGATAGTACTACTAGTTGTTCTATCAACTATAGTACATTTGTCTTTGACAAAGTTAATACCATAACCATGGTCAGCTAAATGGCTTATGCTGAGTACGTTATGTTTCAACTCGATAACTAGACAGACATCTTTAATCACATGATAGGAGCCTTACCAATATTGTCGATACCTACTATATATCCTTTAAGATTATTACCGAAGGAAACGTATCCTTCTTTCTTCTTCGACAATGTTGCAAATAATGGAGCATCACCGGTCATGTGCCGTGAGCAACCGCTGCCGAAGATCCATTTGCTTCTAGCATATAAAGGGTATTCCACCTACAAAAGAATTTGTAGATAAAACTTTTGGTACCCATTTCTTGTAGAGTCCTGAAATATTAGTTTTCGGTATTCATGCACATATTTTCAAATCAACAAGCTTTCTAACTCTACATGCAAAAGAGCTATGACCAATGGTGCCACAATAATGACATCTAGCATGTTGAGTGTTCGAAGCAGTGTGTTGTGCATAATTGGTAGGTCTTGGTTTTCTAGTATAATAAAATAGATGCATATTAGTCTTCTTGGGCAAAGGTTTAGTTTGGTTTGGTCTGACAGTGTTGGGTTTGACAGTGTTCCGATGGTTTGGTAAGTTACACGTGTTAGGATAGGAAGCAGCAACTTCAGGCTGTTTTTCTAACATAATTTTTAACTTTTTGGAAGTGTCATACAATAAACTATAATCAGCAGTAAGTGCATCATTTCTGATTAGTGCTTGCTGAAGACTCTTCTTCTCTTTGAGTAGGTCTTCTTCTAATTGGGTAATGGTCTTGTCTTTCTCTTTGGATAGTCTTGTGGTCTCGTGTAACTGTAGCTTAACAGAAGAGAGCTCACCTACCTCACTAGAATTATTATTACTTCTAACCTCAACTAGTAGGTCAGTAAGTCTTCATATTTCACCTTTGTACTCTTTGAGTACTATCTTAGAGTTTTGGTATTTGCTACGCAGTTTTCTGTAATCACCTAAGATGTTACTAAAGGCTTCACCTAATTGCTCAAAAATAAATTCATCATAAGTATCAAATAGAGGGTTAGTATTTACCTGATCGAATGCCATTAAGCACACATTTGTAGCGTCATCTGATTGTTCGTCTTTTGAGTCACTGGCTTCGCTTTCATGCCATATGCTTATGTTGGCGTACCTTCTGGATGTTGATTTCTTCAGAAAACCTTTGTCATACTTGTTGCTTTTTTTGGTTGATGATGATGCTATTGGACAGTCCTTCATATGTCCATTCTTCTTACAACCGTAGCAGATAGGATCTTCTTTGTTGTTATTGCTGTTGTGTTCTTTTGTTCTTCTATTGAATCTCATGAACTTCTTGAACTTCTTACTAGGAGAGCTTGATCTTCAGAGTGAGAGTCACTGTCGTCGTAATTATCTTCAACAGTTCTTTTGTGTTGAGCTTTGAAAGCGATCTACTTCTCCTTCGGTGCAACAACTTTAAAGTCTTAAAGTTTTAGCTCTTAAGTAAGTAGCGTACCCATGAGTGTTTCAAGAGACATAGTTGTGAGGTCGTTTCCTTCAATGATTGTCGTAGCCTTCGGAATCCAATTCTCCGTGAGAGCTCGTAGAAGATTGCGAATCTTCTTATGGTTATTGTATTCCTTGCCTAATGATGATAGAGGGTTTACAATATCCAGGAATCTTATAAACATCTGAGTGACAAATTCATTTGGCTTCATCTTGAAAGCCTCATACTTCTAAGTATGTTTGTTTATTTTTGACCCTTTGACTTGCGTCGTGCCTTCGTGAGTCATTTTGAGAAGTTTCCACAATGCACTTGATGTTGTGAATGTAAACACCCTATTAAATTCAGTCTTGTCTAAAGCAGAAAACAAAGCATTAAAAGCACATGCGTTAAGACTGGCATGTTTCTTTTTAGCTTCAGTATACTTTTCATGGGGTTTCTCAACCAACTCACCTTCAACAAGAATACGTGCTAGCTTCTTATAGCCATCAACAACAATTGACCATAAGTCAAAATCTAGAGATTTCAAGAAGAAACTCATCCGTGTTTTTCAGTAAGTATTATTTTGTACCATCAAACAGTGGAGGTCTGTTTGTGGCTTGGCCTTCACTTGTGAATTTCACAGTTGCCATTGTTATATTGTGATCTATGTAACAGCTGTAAAAATAAAGAATATTATAGCAGTGTTACCTCGCTTTACCTGTATAATCCACTCTGATACCAATTGTAGGAACGAATTGTAAAGCACAATACTCAAGGGGGGTGAATAGAGTAGGCAGCAAAAATTAGCTAATTAAAAAAAAATTAGTAACTAGAACACATATGTCACAAATATGTAAATGAAAAGCAACGATCAGAAAGCGAACGCAAACACGGCGATGTATATTGGTTTTCCTCTTATGAGGACTATTCCAGTCGAAAGTACTCTAGCTTCCAGTTGAATCCACTATTGGAAAATACCACAAGTTTTTATATGAAGTCCTTACAACTTCTACAATACGAGCTTTCATACGAAGTACTCGACCAACTTCAGTTGTGAAGTGTCTTTCTTTAATCAAACCTCTGATTACAATTACTCTAAAACTTCTAGATCGTACCGCACTGGAAAATTGACTAGAGGATTGTAACTGGCTTGGAATTTGAAAATGAAAGCTTTTAGAACACTTTGGAAGACGTTTAAGCTTAGAGAGAAGAGAGGTGTGTTGAAATGGTTGAAATTCTTCTCTATTTATAGGTTTTCCAAAGTCAGAACTCGAACAGAATTCGGACAGAATTCTTTGAGAGAATATCAATAGCTGTTGCATCCGTAACAATAGGATGACCAAATTCAAAAATCCAACGGCACCAAACAAACTCAGGGCGAGTTCAGTCCGAACTCGGGCCGAACTCTGTTGGTGTCCAGAGTATGGTTTTTGGAGAATTTTGTAAATCAGATTTTGAGTTTCGGCTTTCTGAAAAGTTTAAAGAGTTATGAGCTTTTTATAAAATGGGCTATTTTCAAAACATAGGATATTTGAAAACATTTTTAGGGTAGCCTATTTGCCAGTATGACTCGGTGTACAGAGTATTCCTAGACTCAATAAATATGAGAATTATATTGAATATTAAAATACAGACTCATGCGACAAATCAGCTTCAGTCTTGAACAGAGTGGTAGAGGTTCTCAGCAAATGTCCAAGTAGCCCTTATATCGAGACAGAGTTTGATCAATTATTAAAATCAGGTTCGACCATGACCAATGGGCCAACAATGCCATCTTTTCTAAAGAATAATGACACATGTTGAGTTGTCATTGTTTTTCCATAATAGATAATAATAATGCCATCTTTTATAAATAATAATGACACATTTAAGTCATTGTTTGTAATTAACAATGACACATAAAAGTCATGTTTTATATAAAACAATGGCGTGTTTTGAGTCGTCATTGTTGTACCTTCAATAAAAGTCATCTTTTCTAAATACAGATGATGCATATAAGTCATTGTTTGTAAATAACTATAAAATATATTAGTCAACATTTATAAATAATAATGACGAGTGTTGAGCTGTCATTGTTTATCCACGATAAAAGTCATCATTTATAAATAATAATGACGCCTAAAATTCATCTTTTATATAAATGATAACATGTGTAAGATGTCATTATTGTCTCAAGATAAAAGTCATTTTTTTAAATAAAGATGACATAGAAATCATTTTTATAAATAAATTAAGATGGCACACACAAGTCATCTCTCATTGCTAAAGATGACGTGCTTCGAGCTGTCATTATTATCTCATGATAAAGATGACGATAACGTAGATGACGGCCAAACAAATGTCATCAGTTACCAGTTTTGGCCATTATTGTTAACCATTTTTATAGTAGTGCACACTTGGTCAACCAGGAGATTAGTTTTACCTCAATATAGAACTTTAGACGCATAACTGGAGAAAAAATGTCTTCCATAGACTTTATTTCTCAACTAATTCTATGCATCACGAAGAGGCTCCAATTCATGCGCCTCTCCGTGTTATGCGCGAAGGAGATGAAAAGTTGTACAAACTAAAATCTATGTGCCCTAGTCTTCCATGCACTTTTCTTTCACATGCTGTGAACTCATGTGCATTGCCTTCCAATGTACACAGAATGAGTCCACATGGCAAAACTTGTCAAGATCTAAGTATTGGGTTCTCCCAGGTACATAAAATAGGTCAACGAGTTCATAAAGCTACTTTACCATGCACGGACTCTGTCCAGGCACATAAAAAGGAAAAGAAGGTCATATATCCTTCGGTTGATTTGCGTGATATGCTTCGGCATGAATATAAATGAATTGAGATGTCATCATATGGAATCGTGTCTCCTCAAAGATATTCCTTTACAAAGATTGTTATCAATTGCTGCTGCTCAAAGACAGTTGATTAATCTGCTAGGCGATCTTCCAAATATTACAATCAAATTTGTAGGATTTTTCGTGTCTTGGACGATAACTTTTTGATAATGAAGATGAGTTATCGGTGGCCTCAGTTTGTGCAACATCAAGCTGAGGAGAAGATCAAATTGTCTTCATCCTCTTCGTCTAGAAGAAATCAGAGAGCCCTTCCACTAGAGGGTGTTTATCAAAGAACTCGTTCTCGATCTAGACATTCTTCTAGTATGCTTCAAGTTCCAGGACATGATAATGTTGTTCTCATGACTGGGAGTAGCAATGCCCCAATTTTTATCATTCAATATCCCGATCTGATGACAGGGCAACCCAGACTTCAAAAAAAAAACATTTTTGGTGAACATAGAGATGATGCAATCTCACTATCAGGGTCAAGCAATACTAATTATAGTAATGCTTCCCTGCATACTTCTCCATCTGGTAGTCCACATACATCTGTGTATGTGACCTATAATAAAAAAAGAGGTGGAAGTGATCAATAGAGATTTGATAATAACGAGAATATATGTCACGACCCGCACCCACCATGAGGGTACGAGTACGTAACAGCGCCCAGCCTACGCCGCAGTGTCGGCGGTAGAACGCTGTTCTAGGTCATGAACTATAACTACATAACATGAAATATACTCTCCAAAAGGAGGCCAACACAGAGGTACAACTCAATCACAATCTAAGGTAGAATGTAGCAAGATAGAAATAGATAAGAAATCCTCAACTGAGGTACAGCAGAATGAAATAACAAAGTCTCATCATCTCTAAAATATACAACTCTGAAAATAAAGACAACGGCTAAACATGAAAAGAAGGAACAGTCTAAGCTATCTACACAATACAAGGTATCATCCTGAGCAGCTGCCTGAACCTCCCCAGGGGTCCAGGTCGCGAGTGTCAACTAGGCAAGCTCCAAGTAAGGGTGCAGGGTTCCTCATCATCCTCTATAAAATTTTTAACAGGTCCAGTCAGGACGGGAGCGAGCACAATACATCTCACGCAGTTCATATCAAGTTAGGAAATATAAAGCATGCAATAGAGTAAGGTACATGAAACGCTGAAAGAAGAATATATATGAAAACGGTAGAGATTTGATAACAGGAAATATCTATATATGATAAGTAAGAACTGTCAGCCAACTGTGATTTAGAGTACAATATGGCTATGTAAACGGTCTAGGACAATGCAATGGTAACTCCATTGTACGTGAGTGTAAAATAGACATATATAATAGTTATACAATGTTGTACAATAGGATTTGAGTACATAACCAATTCTACTCCCCCTTCCCAATCAATACACAAGGATCCACTCCAGTTACGTTATCTTATACAATAGTGTACAATATTATACAATGGATGTACAATATTATACAATAGATGTACAATGTTATACAATAGTTGTACAATGTTATACAATAGTGTACAATGGTATATCCCTGGAACTCATGTGATAATGAGAGTACAATACGCACAATGATTATACAAGGATATGGGTATTCAATAAATACAATATGTAAGTGAAACGCACATCACAATATGTATTTAGTGAATACAAGGGGATAACATCCCAAAAGTAGATCCATATAGTACCAATCCGTGATAACAATCGTGTCAGCATCAAGTACAGTAATCTAGAGCAAGAATGTAAATCCAGACAAGTATGAAATGGTCAGAGAATGTACTCGCCTCGTATCTGAATGTCTGAAGTAAATGTACTGTCCGAGATGAGGTACCTGACTCCTAGTTAGAGCAACACAAGTCAAGATGTATACAGGGGATGATAATAGTAATCTACAATGTGTCTGCATGCTGTCTAGGTCAAACTAGACTAAAGTCAATACTTGGTCAACTCCAGTCAACTATACCAGTCAAACTAGGTCAAGCCTGAGCCAAACAAGTCTCACTAAGCCTAATCAGCCTATTCTAGCAAGCACATACCACATCTAGGCTATACAAGTCAACTGCACACCTATACTGGCATTCAAGCCATATACATAGGCTGTATCATATAGGGTACGTCCCATAGGCTATGTGCCATATAGGCCATATCACATATTGTATACATTGAATATTTGTCTAATTTAATATAATGACACACATATAAATATATAGGCTACCCATAATATAGGCATCACATGTATATATATATATATATATATATATATATATATATATATATATATATATAAAATATATATATATATATATATATATATATATATACATAGAAGGATAGTTAGAGAAAAACATGTGAGGGTGTTTGTGCACATGTGGGTGTGATACAAAGGTGTATGGCATGTATTCCTGTGTGTGTGTGAGGATTGTAGAGTAGTGTGTTGGTGACATGAAGTAAAAGAAAATATGTATATGAAGGTTTGTGTAATAGGGTTATGTGTGTGTGGACTGTTTGTGGGTGTGAGTGTGTGAGAGGAAAATCAGGAATCATAAATGTGTATGTGTGTTAAGTAATGAGGGAAATGTGAGGGTGTATGTGTTAGAGTAACTTGTGTGTGTGAGTCAAACTCATATGTGTGTGTGTATGATGTGTGGTTGTGTGTGTGAGGGAAAAAAACACAGTGGATACATTGACAGGAATGTGAGGAAGTAACATAGGAAATTCTGTGAGTGTGATGGTGTGTGTTCAGATTTCTGAGGAAAAATTCAAACAGTGTGACAGCCCAACACCCCCACAGTTAACATACAAAATACCCAATTTCGAAACCATTTCTCCCACAAATCTCACACTAGCATAATCATCATTCAACACAAATGCAGGCAATCTAAATTACTCGTTTAACATCATTAAATCAGTTAAGAATGTGCAAATTAATAATCAGGAAATAGTTTCAGTTTCCTGAAACCATGTCAGGAAAACCCCAATCCAAATACAAAAAACCCAAATCAGTAATATGAATAAGTCACTCATTCACATACCATAAAACTAATCCCAGGTATTTAAGGAATTGAACATTGAATCATATCAGTGATGGAAATCAGTATTTCAGTTTTCGAAAAAAATAGGAAGGAAACCAATTCATTAACACAGTTTCAGTCCACCATTCAAAACCCCATTCATTCAACCCAAATCCATCTCAGTTCACAAGTTGAATCAAAACTCAGGTTTTCATATTGCTGAAAATAACTAAACAACATCAATTTCAGTTATTAGACTATAAAAAGGAAAGGAAAGAAATCAATGTATTAGCCATTCAACAGTTTTCAGTTCTTCACTGAAAATAGTCCAAAAAAATTAGGCCAAAACTCCACCAAACCCACTGGAATTTAACACCCAGTTAGAACACAAGTAGGAAATCATTATTAGGCTAAGAACCAGTATTTACCAGCATTCTAATAAGAAAAATAGATCGCCAAAGTTCACATTACAAAACTGGAAAAATCAGTATAGCATGTATCAGGAATGATAGTTTGAACCCAATTCGAACACCACAACAATTCAAAAATCAAAACTCAGTCGTGTACAGAGGTGTGACACGTGCGTACATGGGTTACGGAGATGATTCCGTGTCCACAATGCTGGACACGAAGTGTCCAAAATAGGAGAAACATAAATAACAGAAATCAGTGGGTGCACAAGCTCGTGCGGTGAGGACAGTGACCCGTAGACACGACACAGGGCACAAGACACCACGTGTTCGTGTCCACACCAAGACTAGGTATCGGTCTAGCCATCCCATGTGTCGCCACGCATCCACAACGTGTCTGGACGCGACACGACGCGCGTATCAGTAAGAAAATATCCGACGCACAGTCTGTAAACAAACCAGTGCATGGGCGATTTCTCTCCCGACACGACACAAGACGACACGAGACTCAAGGGGTATGATGTCAGTCACTGCCCCTTGGTCTGTGTCCAAAATCACGTGTCCACGATTCCTATATTGGCCACACGGACACACGGGTAGCAGGACAGCCAACCGCGTACACGCGGGGCGTGTTCGCGGGTCCAATACGACCCTGACACGACACAAAACATGTTCAGTCCATTAAAAACATGTAAGCGACACAAAAATACGAATTTCTATTCAAACACAAATCGAAAACAGAATCGAAATGCCCACTGTGGTATTTCGTCGAACACCTACGACCCTACACTGATACGTGCCCGATACGGACACGTACAGGACACAAAATGGCACGAATCCTATTCCTACAGAGAGAGGACACCTAGGGCTTCCTATCCATGCAAAGAAATTAAGATTTGGTGGAGGGAATAGAAAGTTACCTATGTGTGTTCATTCACAAAGAAAAGCTCCAAAAGTGAGATCTCCTCAAGCTAGCCAATGGCTCCAAATTGTATCAAACCTGAGAATAGCCTCCACCAACAGTAGGGGGACACTAATTTGGTTACAATGGAAAAAGGTTCAATAAAAATAGACTAATATTGAATAAACTATGAAGAATTTTCAATGGAGAATAAACATTTCCTTAGAAAATGGAGGGATGAATAAAGAGGAGGCATAAACTTTGAGAGAGGCTTTATAGCAAGGGGGATCCCTAGGCTGGTCACCAGGTTAGGGTTAGGGTTTTTGGGGTGAATCCAATGGCTATCAATCCATCAAGTCCAATCAAGGGCCTACAACCAAGGCTTCACACTAGACTTAATGCAACCTATTTTATTTTAGCTAATCATGACTTAACTCAACTAACCAATACTAACTATTACTAACCATGGCTAACTAGACTAGGTATGACTAATCTAGGTTAGGGCTAAACACAACACAAGATAATTGATTAAATAATATTTAAATCACACCATTCTAAATAATCATTTTAAATTCCAAATAATATATATTAAATTCAAATATTTCAAAAATGAAAAAAATACCCTTAAACTAAAAATGATAAATGAAATACCCTAATCACATGGCTAGGCTCTAGGGTAGAGAGTCTCTACGGTTTCACTAGCAAAACACCAAAATCATAAGTCATGATTTTAAATAGTTTAAAATTAATTAAAAATCACCAAAAATCATAATATGAAATAAATATCAATAATAATAATTATAATTTAAAATTTTAAAAATTACCCTCATTTGGAAAACTGGGTGTTACAATCCTGCCCACCTTATAAAAATTTCGTCCTCGAAATTAAGATGATCGTACCCCCTTCTAGGTCAATCATAGTCAAGGGTCAACCACTAGACAATTTTTCTCAACATCCTAGTACTTGGTAATCAGCTGGTCAACCTCTTAGGATTTTACCTATGCTAGCTACCTAGTGTTGGCAATCAGAATTTAGCAAAAGAGAGACTCTATAATAGGCTAGCTCTTAACCTTCCAAATCCTATCAAGTCACCCATAACTAATTACCCACAAGCTAAGCACACCAATCCCAAATACCACATATACATAAGCTCAAGAACAACAACCCATCACATATATCCTTAGTATATCATCTGTAATCTATATGTATATAGGCCTCTCAGTCTTAGGTGAACTACAACTATACTCAAGGACAGGCTCTAGTCATAGGTGCCTCACTGGAAAAAGTAAGGGAAAGTAATAATAATCATCAAGGCTGTAAGGCATACTAACATCCTATATGTAACTGGTTGATATTATAGATAATAGGAGAATTATCTGCAATGGATTACTATTCTAACACCAATGCTAACTATCACCTCTAGGGTACAGACACTCTAAAAGTCATCATATCATTATACTATGAAGGAACTACCTATGAATAAGTTCTACAAAACTAAATATTCCTACTCCTAAGTTATTTACAACAACAGAAGGGTATGATGTTTAAAACATTCTCAAGATACAATCTGTTAATCATATGCGTCTGTCCACGATCATGTTGTCCAGAGTCTTCATCATGCTAGTGAGAAAGGCTACGATAATCACAGAGTCCTTAACTAAGGTACGTACCTCTAGGTCCATGGTATTTAAAATTTTTGAATTACCGCATGCGACGGCGAAAACCTTAAATTCGTATATCCGAGAAATACATCCAAAATCCGACTATATGTCCTCACTATGCCAACTAACACGACTATCAAAGATTCTAGATCCCATGATTTAAGTGACCTAGCCTATATGATTTTTTTGAAGAAAAACAACATAACAAAAGAACAACATGACAAAATTAATCAATCAGCAAGGAACAGATGGAATCGAATTTCAAGGTTGTTACAAAAGACAATTGCGGGAATGGAATCGAGAAGAACAAAACTTGCAGCAAGATCTCCAATGGTCTGTGCATCATCGACTGTCCTGACGATAGCTCGCCCTGCTGGTTTTTCCTGGTCTGCTGCTGATGCAGCATGAACCGCTGCTGCTGAGAGAAATCGGAATGACGGGAAAGTCTACGTACAGACAGAGGTGCACCTCCAATGTAACAGAAACGCCAACCTGAGTCGGCAGAACAGGAACTGCGGTCTCGAGGCCCTGACGAACAGGACGAGAGGTGGCCAGCCTCTCGATAGTATCCCCCGAACCGAAGCGATGAGATCATGTCTTCATAACCATCATGAAGACAGATCAAAACAAGAAACAATTTCTGAGAATGAAGCAAAAATTCAAAGAAGATCAGTTTATATCCAAGGGAAACAACAAGCAGCAAATTTAGAAAAAAAAAGGAATCTGATAAAGAGTTTTTCCTAATGTGATTGAGTACCTTCAATTATCATAATCCTACTGCAGGCTGTAGTGATACTCTAGTTCGAATACCACTACATAAACTCGACCTGTATGGGCCACCACTAAAAATGTGTCACGACCCGCACGTACCGTGAGGGTACGAGTACGTAACAGCGCCCAGCCTACGCCGCAGCGTCGGCGGTAGAACGCTGTTCTAGGTCATGAACTATAACTACATAACATGAAATATACTCTCCAAAAGGAGGCCAACACAGAGGTACAACTCAATCACAATCTAAGGTAGAATGTAGCATGATCAGCAGAATGAAATAACAAAGTCTCATCATCTCTAAAATATACAACTCTGAAAATAAAGACAACGGCTAAACATGAAAAGAAGGAACAGTCTAAGCTATCTACACAATACAAGGTATCATCCTGAGCAGCTGCCTGAACCTCCCCAGGGGTCCAGGTCACGAGTGTCAACTAGGCAAGCTCCAAGTAAGGGTGCAGGGTTCCTCGTCATCCTCTGTAAAATTTTTAACAGGTCCAGTCAGGACGCGAGCGAGCACAATACATCTCACGCAGTTCATATCAAGTTAGGAAATATAAAGCATGCAATAGAGTAAGGTACATGAAACGCTGAAAGAAGAATGTATATGAAAATAGTAGAGATTTGATAACAAAAAATATCTATATATGATAAGTAAGAACTGTAAGCCAACTGTGATTTATAGTACAATATGGTTATGTAAACGGTCTAGGACAATACAATGGTAACTCCATTGTACGTGAGTACACAATAGACATATACAATAGTTATACAATGTTGTACAATAGGATTTGAGTACATAACCAATTCTACTTCCCCTCTCCAATCAATACACAAGGATCCACTCCAGTTACGTTATCTTATACAATAGTGTACAATGTTATACAACAGATGTATAATATTATACAATAGATGTACAATGTTATATAATAGTTGTACAATGTTATACAATAGTGTACAATGGTCTATCCCTGGAACTCATGTGATAATGAGAGTACAATATACACAATGAGTATACAAGGATATGGGTATTCAATAAATACAATATGTAAGTGAAACGCACATCACAATATGTATTTAGTGAATACAAGGGGATAACATCCCAAAAAAGATCCATATAGTACCAATCTGTGATAACAATCATGTCAGCATCAAGTACAGTAATCTAGAGCAAGAATGTAAATGCAGACAAGTATGAAATGGTCAGAGAATGTACTCGCCTCGTATCTGAATGTCTGAAGTAAATGTACTATCCGAGATGAGGTACCTGACTCCTAGTTAGAGCAACACAAGTCAAGATGTATACAGGGGATGATAATAGTAATCTACAATGCGTCTGCATGCTGTCTAGGTCAAACTAGACTAAATTCAACACTTGGTCAACTCCAGTCAACTATACCAGTCAAACTAGGTCAAGCCTAAGCCAAACAAGTCTCACTAAGCCTAATCAGCCTATTCTAGCAAGCACATACACATCTAGGCTATACAAGTCAACTGCACACCTATACTGGCATTCAAGCCATATACATAGGCTGTATCACATAGGGTACATCCCATAGGCTATGTGTCATATATGCCATATCACATATTGTATACATTGAATATTTGTCTAATTTAATATAATGACACACATATAAATATATAGGCTACCCATAATATAGGCATCACATATAGATATATATATATATATATTATATATATATATATATATATATATATATATATAATATATATATATATATATATATATATATATATATATATATATATATATATATATATATATACATAGAAGGATTGGTAGAGAAAAACATGTGAGGGTGTTTGTGCACATGTGGGTGTGATACAAAGGTGTATGGCATGTATTCCTGTGTGTGTGTGTGAGGATTGTAGAGTAGTGTGTTGGTGACATAAAGTAAAAGGAAATGTGTATATGAGGGTTTGTGTAATAGGGTTATGTGTGTGTGGACTGTTTGTGGGTGTGAGTGTGTGAGAGGAAAATCAGGAATCATAAATGTGTATGTGTGGTGAGTAATGAGGGAAATGTGAGGGTGTGTGTGTTAGAGTAACTTGTGTGTGTGAGTCAAACTCATATGTGTGTGTGTATGATGTGTGGTTGTGTGTGTGAGGGAAAAAAAACACAGTGGATACATTGACAGAAATGTGGGGAAGTAACATGGGAAAATCTGTGAGTGTGATGGTGTGTGTTCAGATTTCTGAGGAAAAATTCAAACAGTGTGACAGCCCAACAACCCCCACAGTTAACATATAAAATACCCAATTTCGAAACCATTTCTCCCATAAATCTCACACTAGCATAATCATCATTCAACACAAATGTAGGCAATCTAAATTACTCGTTTAACATCATTAAATCATTTAAGAATGTGCAAATTAATAATCAAGAAATAGTTTCAGTTTCCTGAAACCATGTCAGGAAAACCCCAATCCAAATACAAAAAACCCAAATCAGTGATATGAATAAGTCACTCATTCACATACCATAAAACTAATCCCAGGTATTTAAGGAATTGAACATTGAATCATATCAGTGATGGAAATCAGTATTTCAGTTTTAGAAAAAAAAATAGGAAGGAAACTAATTCATTAACACAGTTTCAGCCCACCATTCAAAACCCCATTCATTTAACCCAAATCCATCTTAGTTCACAAGTTGAATCAAAACTCAGGTTTTCATATTGCTGAAAATAACTAAACAACATCAATTTCAGCTATTAGACTGTAAAAAGGAAAGGAAAGAAATCAATGTATTAGCCATTCAATAGTTTTCAGTTCTTCACTGAAAACAGTCCAAAAAAATTAGGCCAAAACTCCTCCAAACCCACTGAAATTTGATACCCAGTTAGAACACAAGTAGGAAATCATTATTAGGCTAAGAACCAGTATTTAACAGCATTCCAATAAGAAAAATAGATCGCCAAAGTTCACATTACAAAACTGGAAAAATTAGTATAGCATGTATCATGAATGACTGTTTGAACCCAATTCGAACACCACAATAATTCAAAAACCAAAACTCAGTCGTGTACAGAGGTGTGATACGTGCGTACATGGGTTACGGAGATGATTCTGTGTTCACATTGCTGGACACGAAGTGTCCAAAATAGGAGAAACATAAATAACAGAAATCAGTGGGTGTACAGGCTCGTGCGGTGAGGACAGTAACCCATGGACACGACACAGGGCACAAGACACCACGTGTTCGTGTCCACACCAAGATTAGGTATAGGTCTAGCCATCCCACGTGTCGCCATGCATCCACAAAGTGTCTGGACGTGACACGACACGCGTATCAGTAGGAAAATATCCGACGCACAGTCTGTAAACAAACCAGTACGCGGGCGATTTCTCCCCCGACACGACACAAGGCGACACGAGACTCAAGGGGTGTGATGTCAGTCATTGCCCCTTGGTTTGTGTCCAAAATCACGTGCCTACGACTCCTATATTGGCCATACGGACACGCGGGTAGCAGGACAGCCAACCGCGCACGCGCGAGGCGTGTCCGCGGGTTCAGTACGACCCCGACATGACACAAAACATGTTCAGTCCATTAAAAACGTGTAAGCGACACAAAAACACGAATTTCCATTCAAACACAAATCGAAAATAGAATCGAAATGCCCACTGTGGCATTTCGTCGAACACCTACGACCCTACACTGATACGTGCCCGATACGGACACGTACAGGACACGAAATGGCACGAATCCTATTCCTATAGAGAGAGGACACCTAGGGCTTCCTATCCATGTAAAGAAATCGAGATTTGGTGGAGGGAATAGAAAGTTACCTATGTGTGTTCCTTCACAAAGAAAAGCTCCAAAAGTGAGATCTCCTCAAGCTAGCCAATGGCTCTAAATTGTATCAAACCTGATAATAGCCTCCATCAATAGTAGGGGGACACTAATTAGGTTAAATGTAAAAAGTTTCAATGAAAATGGACTAATATTGAATAAACTATGAAGAATTTTCAATGGAGAACAAACCTTTCCTTAGAAAATGGAGGGATGAATAAAGAGGAGGCACAAACTTTGAGAGAGGCTTTATAGCAAGGGGGATCCCTAGGCTGGTCACCAGGTTAGGGTTAGGGTTTTTGGGGTGAATCCAATGGCTATCAATCCATCAAGTCCAATCAAGGGCCTACAACCTAGGCTTCACACTAGACTTAAAGCAACCTATTTCATCTTAGCTAATCATGACTTAACTCAACTAACCAATACTAACTATTACTAACCATGGCTAACTAGACTATGTATGACTAATCTAGGTTACGGCTAAACACAACACAAGACAATTGATTAAATAATATTTAAATCATACCATTCTAAATAATCATTTTAAATTCCAAATAATATATATTAAATTCAAATATTTCAAAAATGACAAAAATACCCTTAAACTAAAAATGATAAATGAAATACCCTAATCACATGGCTAGGCTCTAGGGTAGACAGTCTCTACGGTTTCACTAGCAAAACACCAAAATCACAAGTCATGATTTTAAATAGTTTAAAATTAATTAAAAATCACCTAAAATCATAATATGAAATAAATATCAATAAATAATAATTATAATTTCAAAATTTAAAAATTATCCTCATTTGGAAAATTGGGTGTTACAATATACTACAAAACGTTATGACGATGATACAACAGATGTAGACAACAATGAATATGAAAACAGCCCTACATCAATCTCATCCACCAACCCAATCTCCTGCCGATCAAGATACAATAGGGGTGTCCCGATAGTTGGAAATGTTCCTATGCCACTAATGCAACAGGCACAACCAACTATCATATAGTCCACTTTTGCATATCAACCAATTGATACTCTAGAAGCTATTCAAGGCATCAATGCATGATTAGATAATATGACTTCAAAGGAGGAGCTCCATCAAATGGGAATACCATACCCTTATACTTCAGAATGGGATGATATGGTTTGTACTCTAAAGTACAAATCCCAATCACTGATTCCTTATGACGGTACAGGTTCACCTAGACAGCATTTGACATACTTCTACTCTCAGACTGTTCACATACCAAAGAATGATGCACTTTGGTCTAAATTATTTATCGGTTCCCTGAAGGGAGTAGCTTTCGAATGGTTTTGCAATCTTTCTTGTGATTGCATTAAAATCTTCAAAGATTTGGAGAAATTGTTCCTTACCAGGATCTACGAGGGAACATGTGATGTCTCCATATCAAAGCTCATTGCAACAAAGCAGGATAATAAGAAGCTAGCTCGTAAATTCAATGAATAATTCAGGAGACTAGCAATGAAGTTGCATCCTGGGACTCCTCAGTCGGTATTGATTGATGCATACAATGATAATTTCTTACCAACTGTCAGATTCTGCCTTAGGCCTGGAGACTATAATAATTAGCCAGCTTTCATCGCTACTGCCGAGAAGGCTGAAGAATCTGTCCAGGTTATACACTTAATTGGACTTAAGTCATGAGAAGATAAAGGGAAGCACCCCCAAAACAATAATACTTTTGGAAAAACAAACAAAGGGAATGATTCCTTTACGGTTAATGTTTCCGCAGCTGCTTCTCAGCCCAAACAAAAAGCTCCAACTATTTCGAGACCCAAGCCGCACTACACATTCAATGAAGCCCTTATACTAGACATTTTCTATGTACTTATGAAGGTCAACAAACTGCAGCAACCTCTCCCTCGTTGGCCAGAGGAAGTAGGATGGACCAATGAACCAAAATTTTTATCACCGGTATGTGTATCATCCTAGATTGCTACATATTAAAGAATCATATCCAATAATTACTGGATTCCAAGGCATTACGTTGCATACAGATGAGAAGCAAGTATTTGCAAATCTTATTTCCCTCCAGATTAGGAATATCCCCGTAGTTGAAGTGCAAGATGGTGTCATACCGTTACGAAAGGAGGCGTTACAAGTTGTCAATCATCCTCAGGTTCTGATCAAACAACCGGACTTGTACCACTCAGTACTCAATGTGGTGAGGTTATGTGGATCCAACCTTTTCTTCTCCAAGATATGGATTCAAAATTTACCCCTTCTACTTCCAAGATTCAAGAAAATAAGAAGACGAGTAATCCATGCAATATGGTTAATGAACCTGTAGTGCACCGTCCCGATAGTAGCAGACTACATAATATTCTTGCGGTGAGTCAGACTCGATTGGGAACTAGATGGCTAGTCTGACTCGATCGTTGAGCTTGGCTTACGATAAAACTTCGTGGCATCGAATAAATCAATTTGAACGAATGTTACGAGAATCAATCCAACTAATGGAACAGCTTCTGTTGGAATAAGTCCTAGATGTTGCCGGCTACATCTCGACAAGTGAGCTCTATATAAGAGTCCCTTCGATGGGACCGGACTGTTGTATGGTTTTCTTAAGTTTTTGCTGCTTGGTTTTGATGAATGTATTTTTGCGTCAATTTTTGCATTCATTCTTAGAATTTTGGAACGAAGGATTAAAGAAAAGATTCTGATAAAATGTTGGTGCCATTGCAGAAGCTTGCATAACTGAAGCTTGAACGTTGTGAAGCGCTTCGACTCTCGGCACGATCAAATACTTGGTGGATGGTTCGGCCCCTTCTTTTTTACTCTTTCCGGCAAATAAAATTATTTTGCCTCAAACTTATTCAAATCGACGATGCCAAGTTAAATGCATGCCAAATTACTAAGAACAAGACTCGGGATAACTGTATCAATTTAGAGTAATTTACTCTAAAAATATAAGTTTCACACCAAAAAGAGAAAAGTTAAGATTCTAGAAAAGAGAGAGACTATTTCATGATTTGTGAAATAAAATAAAACGTCGGTTGTGACATATGGTACCTTGGATAATTTGGTGCCTACGGGATGCTAAATTGGAAGTACGGCTTTGGGAAAAATGATTCGTTGCATGAGTTGGAAAAAATGATAATGTTGTTCAATACTGTCTACGCTATGCAAATCTGTTTCATATGTAAATTGTTCACACATTGGCATGGTTATGGACAACATGTACACAAGTTTAACTTTCCTCGAAATGGTATCCGGGGCATCGGAACCGAATCGACCTAGGGAGAATGTAAAATCGTGCTTCAACGCGGGGCTTTGTGGGACCTCCAGTAGGACTTGCAACCCAGGCTGATAGGGCACGTCGTAATGCCATATAAAAGTCCCTCGTAGTTCGTAGCACCGATGACCACACATATAAGATAGTAGTATGCTCACCTATTGTCTTATGCAGGTAGAAATTGTAATCACTAATTTATAGTGGGTTGAGCACGGTCATGGTAAGAATTGAGATAAAGTGCTATATTTTACTATATGCTTTTACTGTTTCAGATAAGACTATCAATATTAACTGAATTCATTTAGTTCTAAATAGAAAGAAAACTCCAATACATGCCTACCTTAATAATCAGAGTCGGTTTAGACGAGTGGGTTTGTCCTGCTCACTAGTACATTCCCAAGTGTACTAATTCTCCAAACCTACAGATGACGATAACTTTGGGAGTGCAAAGTGCTAGGCCAAAGCCAAAATTTAGGGAGGCATTTTGAAGCTCTGCCTATTTTGAAGTATTTTGAAGCCAATTCATCGAAGGCTTTCAATGTATAAAAGGGTTTATGAATAGAATGACAAGATTAGTTCAGGCAGCTTGCCGAAAATTTTCTTTTGTTTCAAACAATGTAACAGCAACAATATATCCAATGTAATTACGACATGCACTTCGTTGTGCTATCAATAAAAATCATATTTCTATTTTTCCTAAACTGTGTATTCAATTCTCTGCGATTTGTGAAGTTTCAACTTGGCATTTGAAATGAATGTATCAAATGTAATATTCTTGTCTTATACAAGTACAACACCAGACTTGTACAACATCATGCCCTAGCCAGGATAATCGATTCAGCATAATCGATGCGAGGACGAACAATTTGTCAAATCGGGGCTGTTTGCCATTGATTGTAAAAGTACAGAACAATATTATAGGAGGACTGAACTTAAACTCACAATACAAACTCGTTCGTACATAGAAAGCCTAGAAATAAAAACCTAGGTACAGCAATCTAAGTACGATTGTTTATTTTTAATTCTGGGGGATGACGATAGAGGCCCGAGAAAGCGATGACAGCTCTACCTTACTCCTTGGACGATCGGACGTAGCCTTGACTCTGATGAAGAAATGCTCTCGGGATGTGTGAAAAGAATCCTCTGTGCGTGCCTTTGTCTCTCTATGTGTCCAGCCGGGGGAAGAGAGTCTCTTTTGCAAGAAAATGGCACCTTGCTATTTATAGGAGTGGGGTGTGATCATTAGGGTTTGCAATGATTGCCCTTTGAAAAGTCCACGGCCAATAATCTGGACCATTAATCTTGATTGCAACAAATCTGGGCAGTTAATTTTTTATTGCGCCAAATTCGTATGGGCAATTAATGCTGATTGCAATAAATCTTTATGACATGCTCGGATCTCCGCCACGTGTTCAATTTGCTTAATTATAACAAATCTGATTTGATCCGAGTAATTATGATGATTATAACAAATCTGGGTTGTTATGATTTGCTAGCAGCCATAACTCCGAGGGAATAAGACCGCCATGTGTCTCAACTGTCATAAGGATCGCCACGTTTCTCAACTGTCATGAGGACCGCCACGTGTCTCAACTGTCATGAGGACCGCCATGTGTCTCAACTGTCGTGAGTGGGATGCCCTGACAGAGCCGTATGAACGCAGTCTCTAAATGAACCGCATATGGGTGGCCCCCACACTCATAGCCGCATGAAGGTAAAAGCCGTATGAGGGTGGTGGACGTATGAGGAGGATAGCCGCATGAGGATGGCAGTCGCATAAAGGTGGCAGCCGTATGAAGATAGCAGCCGCATGAAGGAGGTAGTCGCATGAAGGTGACAGCCGCATGAAGGGGGCAGCTGCATGAAGGAAGCAGCCGCATAAAGAGGGCAACCGCATGAAGAGAGCAACCGCATAGGGTGATAGCCGCATAGGAGTGACAGCTGCATAGGGAGCTTTGGACTTGGCAGATCATGCCAGCTATAAAAGATTTTTTTCTTTTCCCTAGGAGCACGCCATCATGTCAGGGCTATCATTTCAGCTTTATGTCAGAGTTGTCACTTCGCCTTTCTGTCAGAGCTGCCGTCAGGGCATTTAATAAGACAGTTGCTTTATGGCCAGCTGTAGAGAGGAATTGCTTAGGGTCACGTGGCTCCTTCTTGAGCAGCATGGAGCTATCCGAGCCACATGAGGCTTTAAAGGACTTTTGAACCGCATTAATGTCTAACGGATTCCTGAGCCGCACGAGGCTCTTTCTGTCTGAACCGCATGGGCTTTTCTTGTTATTTTCTATGCTTCTACAGGACCCCCTTCAAAGTTTTCAATTTGCAAAATTGAAATACTTTGAATAAGAAGCATGGCTATGTAAACTCTCCTAGCCGCATAGGATGATCTAGCCGCATGGACTTCCAACCGCATGGACTTTCTAGCCGCATGGACTTCCTAGCCGCATGGACTGTCTGGCCGCATAGACTCCCTGCCACGTGTGCGTCTCCTGCCATGTGTGCGTCTCATTAATTGTTCTTGATTTGCTTTGGATTTAAAGCTGTCTTTTGGGGCAGAATCCCAAGGGACGGTTTTAAATATCCGAATTTTCCTCGATGACCGAAGAGTCGATTTTATTTTTATGCAGCACGTGGATCGAAGCGTCCCCCCTCCTTCTGCCAATAAATAGGAGCATTTTTTGTCAGAGAGACTTCCTTACTTTCTTCTGTCTTCAACTCTTCTTGCCCTAGGTTGTTATCTTCGTCTTCCTTCTCCGCTCATCAATCAACAATGGCCCCCAAGTCTTCCAAGGCCGCGACGAAGGGTAAGGGAGTGGCTTCTTCGTCAGCCAAGGCGTCTGAAGTTCACCCCGATGTTCACCCTACCATTGCTAGTAAGGGTTTGGACGGATCGTATACTTTGAAACCCTAACAAAGACGGCTCTGTTGCATGCTTTATGCACAAGCTTTTAATGCGTCCTTCGTCTTCATTGAACTGTTCAAATTGTATGGGCCGTATGTATGTCCCACGTCCGAGCCGTACGAGGGTATACCCCATGTCCGAGCTGTATGGGAGTTTGTCTAGTAGCCGCATAAACACTTCATAAACTGAACCGCATAATGACCCATCGAACAGAACCGCATAAGTCTTTCTGAATCGAACCACATGAAGCTCCCTCAAACAGGACCGCATAAGCTCATCTGGACTAGGCCGCATGAGGCTGTGCTAAACCGAGCCATATAAGGTCCTCTGAAGTGAGCCGCATAATGCTCCGCTAAGTAGAACCGCATAAGCCCACGCTAAACAGAACCGCATAAGCTTACGCTAATTAGTGCCGCATAAGCTCATGTTTGAACAGAGCCGCATGAGCTCTTTTAAAACAGAACCGTATAAGCTCGTCTTTAATCAGAGCTGCATAAGCTCGTCTTTAAACAGAGCCACATAAGCTCATATGGACTGGACCGCATAAGCTAAGACACTCGGTGGTTTTGTTTTAGCCATCTTTTAATTTGTTTCTTTTGTCCTTCTTCAGTGAATCTGCCAGTTAATGCAGCGGAAGAGCCTCTGGTGGGTCACGCCCAATCTGCTATGGGCTATTGATATGACCACATAGTCGAGTATGTGACGAACCAGCTTCCAAAAGAACCTTTGGAGAGGCTGAATGCTATCAAGAAACAGCCCTTTTACTTTCTCTGTGCCATGATGAACTCGGGGCAATTGGAGGGGAAATAACTGAAGCCGACTTTCCTCTTTGGGGATGCTCTGTCTGTAAAAAACACCTGAGTGCTGGATATATCTGAAAGCTGGGACTTTACTCTTGACGGGATGAAGATCCATATCCCTCCGATAGAGCATCATTTTTCTCTGTCATGGTTCAACATGTTACCGCTAGACAGAAAGATGGTAGACTCTTTGACTCCAAACAAGTCGGGGATATTTGTAGGAAACATCTATTATAACAGGAATTTGGGGTCAGCGTATACGGAAAGGGAACCGGTCAGTCGGTACGTGATGGGACTGGCTCCGGGTGCCTTCATAAACGTATCGGGTCCCAATTTCACATTCTCTCAAGCTGATACCTTCTTAAACCAGCTTGCTCGGAAAGGGTCCTATCCCGTCGGCCGGCTGGCGTTACTGAACTTGATAAACCCTATCCTTGTATGGGCTAACTTGACCACGTGGATTCTGCGGAAGTATGAGAATCCCCTGCATGAGATCGGCCTCTACCACGCCATTCGGGGCACCTGTCATGGTCTGCCTATAAATAAGCCGTTGTTCATGGCTCTCCTGGAGATGTACAACCGGCGGACGGAAACCTTCTTCATGCCTGTAGCGGAGCTGGGACTTGCTCTCCATGAGATGTACGTTATCTCCAAGCTGTCCTGGGGGGAAGAAGTCTTTGAAGTATATACCCCTACAAACGAAGAGCTCGAGGATTTGGATCGACACTTCCCGGGCTTTGTTGTCGTATATCGAGAATTGTTATGTCACCACAGTACTTGTCACCAGACGTCCATCAAGAAGGATGGTAGCTCGGAAGGGAGCATTCCTCACACCAAGTCCTGGGTCTCATACCTTTTCGTACTAGGCACCTCAGGCCGGGTTTCTTTCCGAGATCCTCAAACCCCGGAGGAGGTACAAAACCTGGCATCGACCGCCAAAAGATCGAGGTCAACGGGCGACATTTTTGGGAGTCAAACTGACTCCTTTAGTTATTTTTATCATGGTACTAAACGACTGTCGGAGAAGGCACTCCTTGCAGGACTTCTGATGGTGTGGCTACGGAACTGCGTAGTCTCAGGAGGTGCGGGTTACATTGAGAGGATCAGTCGCCACTTTATTCTCCCTGCCGTAAAGTTGGTTTTTGGGGTCAGACTGGCCCTTCTTCCGGCCATGGTGTGCAGCATACACCACGGCCTTTACACCTTTTCGTCCAAGGTTATTGCCCGTGATACGGCGATGGATTTTGAGCACATAGAGCTGCCATACCATTATCTGATGGGGTGGTTGTTAATGCACTGCCGGTCTTTGATGAGGCCTGGAGCAGAAAACGACGTTACGGCCGATGACGCTTTCATTTTACGATTCCACCATCAGTCCTAGGAGTACAGCACCATGCCAGCCTATCGGAGGGCGCTGGCGAGAGTGGATGGGTACGACTTTCTTGTGTCGATTTCTCGTTTTACCGATGAAGAAATGAGGAGAATACATGTTGATGATATCGAACCTCCTCTCCTCTTACCTGAGAAAATGCTCCTTTGGCTGCGTAATATCTGTCCAGCGCACCTAGTATATCGTAACCGTAACATCGTTTACCTGGAGCCCTACTTGCCTAGCAGGTTCTCCCGCCAGTTTGGGTATAGCCAGCTGTTCTTTGACAGTCCCTGCTCTTGCCTGGGCTTTGAAGGTAGCGTTCTGGATGGTATCAGGGCATGGCACTATTATGACACGGTTCATACCCGAACCACCTTTTCAGTTCCTGATGGTGAGGCGCCAGGGGAGATTTTGTATATGGCGGCCCCATACCATGTTACGGCGAGCAAGCCTCCCGTTAATTTTGACCAGAGTACCAGCTTTATTGTGGGTACTAGCTTAGCGGAGAAGCCCAAGGGGTCTAAGACGAGGAAGAGGAGGGCGAATACAGTTTCCGTTCCTAACTCGGAGTCCACCAATGCAGACTAAGAGAATGACAAAAATGAGGCAGATAACTCTTTCCATCCTGTGGAAGATGTTGGAGCGGATCAGCCGCCTGTTGTACCTGATGAGATGGTGGCGGATCAGCCGCCTATTGCGCCTGGGGAGGTGGTGGCGGATCAGCCGCCCGTTGCGCCTGTCCCTTCACGTAAGCGAGGCAGGTGTGCTTATTTTAGTGGCGTATCCTTCTCCGTGAAGCGGGCTGCGGTAAGACGCCGCGGGCTGCTCATTAAAGAGAGAGGCGAAGGTGATGACGCTGTTTCGGAGGTGTGTTAAATTGCGACCCTCTTCTTCTTTAGCCCTTTCTTTTCTTGAACTATGATTTAACCATTTTCTCTTCTCTGTAGGCGTCGGAAGAGTCGGACTCTCGGGAATCGACCGCTGTTTCTGAAATCAATCGGGCCCTGAATACTTTGATTAGTGACATGTGTGCCAAAATTATTTCTGTCGGGGTCCCCTCGGCGGCGGCTGAGGGATCTCACATTGCTGAGGTCTCGACCGAGGGCGACGGAGGCTCCACTGAACCCATCCTCGAGACTGCTAAATTTTAGCAGGGTGATACTGACCCGGTCGTATCTCCTTCCGGGGCGGCTGGGGCAGAAGAGCCAGCTGAATTTGGCTTGGAAGTTGCTGGTGAGGGGACTATGGCGGCTGTGAGCGAACCTCAGCCTCCACAACCCTCCCCCGGTAAGATAAGCCAAATTTTGACTAGTGAGGAGGCCCATTTGCTCTATCATCACATCCTTCGGGTTAGGCTGATTGATGGTTTCTCTGGACAAACAGGTCCTGCCTCTTCACTGCCAATGATGCATATTGTTAGGGAAGGCTCTACCAGGGAGGATCTAGTGGGAGGGAGTGTGCTCCCTCCTCTTCCGACTTATATTGAGGGGCCTCCTGTTGGATCGAGTTCGGAAGACCGGACGGCGATGCAGCCGGGGTATGGAGCAATGGTCCATGCGTCCTCTTCTACTCATGTGGCTTCGAGGATTGACCTCTCCGCCTTGCCGAGTATCCAGGTTCTCCGGGCCGCGGAGGAGGAATTAGCTGCTATCCATGCATCTTTTCGTTCAGAATTTGTTTCCCTGGAGGCAGGGGTGGCAAGTTCTGGCGCGTCTCCTTCGACACTGCCAGCTACACTTCCCCTGACGCCGTCCTCTACGGAAGTTCTGGATGAGGTGCCACAGGATGTAGTTGACAGTTTCTACCGCCACTTGAAGAGAGGGGTCGAAGCTGCTGTGGAGCGGGGGACCCCCTTTGCTTTAGCCCGACAATGCACCCGAGGCCAGATTGACATTCTTAAAACCCTTCCTGGTGGGGCAGGGATAGCTGCACTTCTGGAGCCCAAACTGATAGAGGCTGATCAGCTGTGTCCAGTTTCAAGTGTTGCGGCAGGCTGATCTATCTGCAGTAATAGATTAGGAGTGGGATTTCCTTATCACTATGCTGGAGAAGGTAAGGGCTGCACGAGATAAGTCTAAGCCGGTTATAATGAAGGACCACGGCGACCTATCTCTCTAGTATGACCAGCTGAGCCGTAGGAGCAAAGATTGCCTGGCTCAGGAAGCGGACACCTCCCGCGGAATAGTCGATACAAGTAGCCGATCCTCGAGCTCCAGAGGAAGCTGGATTTCTTGGAATCTGAGTTCGAAGCTTCCCGTACGGATAAAGAGCTGATCGTCCAGGAGGCTGAAAAGGTCTCCCGAGCTTTTGCTAGTCTGGAGCGTGCTTTGAAGAAGCTCGAGGATGGCTGGCGGGCTCATACGCACCTAGAAGACGCGGAGCGGCTGGCTCAGGAGGCCGAGCGTCGGGCCAAACAGGGGCTCGAGCGGTCGACTGTCTTGCTGAGGGACCGTCTTATGGAATTGTGTATCGTCGAACCATAGTCGAATTTTTTCCTTCTTTCGTTTTCGTTCCTTTCCTCTTTTTTTTGAGAGGGACGTGGACCCCAGAACATGTAGTACCTTTGACTTTCAAATAAAAGAGTATGCTTTATTCTACCCTTTATTTGTATTGCTTCTTGCGTTTGTGGTGTTGTGGTATTCGCCCCACTGGAGGACTGTTTGTGGACTTGCTACCCCTGGCATACCTTAGTTTCAGGTACGGATAACAAGTTTGATAGGGATACTTAGAAAATTCCACAGTGAGGTGGCTATGGAAGTTCCTGGTATCGGGAGAAAGAATGCCATGGAGTAGCTGGGCTCCCGGGGCATGATGAGAAATTTGTGATCAACAGAGGACATTTGTGGTCACGTGAGAACATTTGTGGTCAACTGAGGACATTTGTGGTCAACAGAGGACATTTGTGGGCCTATTATCCTTGGCGTACCCTGGGGTTTATTTTTGGTACGGATAATAAGTCGAGAGAGAACCAGTATACTTACTCAGAGGTAATGAGGACGTGGCAAATATGAGGGTTTCTTCGATGGAGCCTTCCCACTCTGAGGTAATGAGGACATGACAGGAGTGGGCTCCATGAAGGGTGCATAGAACAACTCAGAGGTAATGAGGACGTGGAAGTTCTATGTGAGGGGTGGTTTGTTTTTGATGGAAGGGAAACAACTCAGAGGTAACATCGACGTGGTTGTTTCGAAGAATTTGTGGATCTGTTACCCTTTTTGTGCACTGAAAATGCGGGTGTTGGATCATAAGAAGGGAGCTCTTTTAGGAGGAAAGTTCAGAGGTATGATCATACATGACTTACTAGAGTGTAAGTTCAGTGGTACCAGAGGGTACGTAACTCATCACTTTGGAAGATTTAAAGTCGGGATCTGAGTTCAGCGGTACCACAGGGTACGTAACTCATCACTTTGGATGATTTAAAGTCGGGATGTGAGTTCAGCGGTACCACAGGGTACATAACTCAACATTCTGGAAGATTTAAAGTCGGGATGTGAGTTCAGCAGTACCACAGGGTACATAACTCAACAATCAGGAGAATTTATAGTCAGAATGTGAATTCAGCGGTACCAGGATGTACATAACTCATCATTCTGGGAAATTTGGAGTCGGAATGTGAGTTCAGTGGTACCAGCGGGTACATAACTCAATAATCTAAAAGATTTGGAGGATGTCCTTTCAGACATAATACTTCTTCAGGAACTTGCCTTTGATGGGCAACATGAGCAAGTCTTCATTTTATTTTACGAGGCGGTAAGCTCCATTGGAGAATACAGCATCGATGATGAACGGGCCTTCCCACTTTGGCTGGAACTTGCTCGCAGTTTTGTGAGTCATAACCATCGGCCTCCAAACTGCCAGAACGAGATCGCCCACTTGGAATGTTCTGATTTTAACCTTCTTCTTGAAGGCTCCTGAGATACGGGCTTGGTACAGGTCGATTCGTTGTTGAGCTAACAGGTGCTTCTCATCTAGGGCCTCCAACTCTTGTAATCAATGATGGTGATTATTATCTGTCGTCAGTCGGTAGGTGAGAGGGACGCGGAGTGAGGGTATTTGAGTCTCCAATGGGAGAACTTGTAACACCCAGTTTTCCAGATAAGGGTAATTTTGAAATTTTATAATTATAATTATTATTTAATGATACTTATTTCATATTATGATTTTTAGTAATTTTTAAATTATTTTAAACTATTTAAATTCATGACTTGTGGTTTTGACGTTTTGCTAGTGAAACCCTAGAGACTGTTTGACCTAGAGCCTAACCATGTGATTATGATATTTTTAATATCATTTTTGGCCTAAGGATATTTTTGCATTTGACCTCTTTGAATTATTTTGATATCATTTTATTATTTATGATATTGTTTTGGGGTTATTTGAGTCGGGTTCGAATTTCAACTCAATCCGACTTGAAACAGGGACCCGGGGGTAGTTTGACTCTAGTGGGACCCACACACTAGTTAGGCATGGCCCACATGATATTAAATTTAGTCCACATGATAGAAATATTTTAGTTAGATGTTAGACTAATTATTATGGATAAGGTTAGTGTGATTAGAGACTTTAGAATGACTAATTTAGCTCCAACCAATTAGCCCTTTCCTAATACTCATAGAATAGGTTAGTGGGGGCATTTTGGACCTTACCATAATAGGACAAATAGCCCCATATGGCCAGCCACTTTGGGAGAGGATAGGCTCAAGTTCATTTCATTATTCTCATCCACACTCTCTCTCTCTTGTTCTTCCCCAAATTTCTAGAGTGCAATTCCTAGCAATTTCTCCACCAAATTCTTCCATTTCGCCACCAAATCTTCTTCTTTCCTTCTCCATTCTAGCCAAGGAGGAAGCTACCCAAGTTTGGAAGGATTCGGAGCTCGTTCGTATCCTTTTGGAATCTCTACGTGTCGGTGTCGCTCCGGGAAGGTTTTTCTTCGATTCGATCTACCGGGAGGTATAAATCCCTTCTCCTTTTCATTTCTTCATGCATATAGGTCTATTTTGAACCCATAGGAATGACCCCCATGGTTGTATCTCCATTTGTGTCCATTTCGTGTCTATTTGGAGGTCATAGGAGTGTCCTTTGTGTTGTGGTTGTGTCCATGTGGGAAAATCCCAAATTTGGACACACTATGTGTTGTTGTTATGTATGAATGAATTATTACATGTTTAATCTCATATTTTTGTATTGGAGATGTGTTCTATAGTGTCTCATATATATATATATATATTAGTGTAGAGAGTGAGTTCTTGATATATTATGTTATATATTTGTGTTCTTTTGTCTCAAACTACCCAAATCCGTCATAATTTTTATCCACGTTTTTAATTTCAGCCCTAACTTAGAAATATCATAACTTCTAGCTCAAAGATCGGTTTAATCTCCCATTTTTTTAAAAGAAGCGTATTGAAGTTAGCTTTCCAAAAACATGTATTAGTAGGCCTAATTCTTTCTGTAACTTTTTGGAGAATTATTTGAGTGTCAGCTGTACGAAAGACAAACGCGTTCTCGGTGTTTTCGCGATTCCGGGAGTTTCCAGAAATGAAAATGCGATCCGTTTGAAGTTTCGGAAAGCTAACACATAGATCTATAACATACTTTAATCCTAGATTTTAATTCATGCTGAGATGGTACAGTATTGATTATTAGTAGGAGTTACTATTCGGCATATGCATTTTGTGCACCCTTGTGTGTAATATAATGTTCTATTTGATTTTAACCCATGTTAATGTATATACATTATGTAATTAAATAGAGAATGCAAGCATGAGTAAATGTTTAAATAAATGATGTATGAGGTGTAAGTATCCTATCTAATGTAAGCATGTATAAGTATGGCTTGTAATGAATATGTAGGTTCCATAGTATATAATGTATGGTACATATAGTGGTGTAAGAGAATAAATGAATGATGAATGAATGCAAGCATAAATGTATGTAATAATAGATGTAATATATGTAGCCTTGTTAGGAATAAAATTGGAATTTAGTTTTGTTTCACTAAATAAGAGATACATGAGAACTCATATATGTGAATGTTAACTTCCTATTGACACTTTGCTACACAACTGTCATGCCTCACTATCACTCCACACACAATGCACACTATACTATATAACCCTCACAACCTCACTCATTGACACTCTCACTCACACATTACCTAACACTCATTCCATGATAACACACACATGTTCTGGTGCACTTTCATGACACACACACACCCATGAACACATATACATGCTCTTCTCTCTCTCTCTCTATATATATATATATATACTATACATAGCTAAATGTGTTAATGTGGTAAATAGAGTTTTCCTATAGTTATATATACATATATGTGATATAGGGCCTAGTATTGAATTCTCTTTTCATGTACACCTCCATGTTCACACACACACACATAGCTTTACATGTTAGCTTTCTTTCTCTTATATATAATATTGAATGTGATGGCTTGTGTTTGGCTTGTATAGCCTTATGATTGGTGTGTGATTGCTAGACTAGGCTTGGTTAGGCCAAGTGAGACTTATTGGACTTGTTGGGCTAGGATTTGACCTAGTTGACCTAGTTTGACTAGTCTAGTTGACTGGAGTTGACCAAGTGTTGACTTTAGTCTAGTTTGACCTAGACAGCATGCAGATGCATTGTAGATTATATTTATCATTCCCTGTGTACATCTTGACTTGTGTTGCTCTAACTAGGAGTCAGGTACCTCATCTCGGACAATACATTTACTTCAGACATTCAGATACGAGGCGAGTACATTCTCTGACCGTTTCATACTTGTCTGGATTTATATTCTTGCTCTAGATTACTGTACTTGATGCTGACATGATCATTATCACGGATTGGTACTATACGGATCTTCTTCTGAGATGTTATCTCCTTGTATTCACTAAATACATATTGTGATGTGCGTTTCACTTACATATTGTATTTATTGAATACCCATATCCTTGTATACTCCTTGTGCATATTGTACTCTCAGTATCACATCAGTCCCAGGGATAGACCATTGTACAACTATTGTATAACATTGTACATCTATTGTATAATATTGTACATCCATTGTATAACATTGTACATCCATTGTATAACATTGTACATCTATTGTATAATATTGTACATCTATTGTATAACATTGTACACTATTGTGCAAGATAACGTAACCGGAGTAGATCCTTGTGTATTGATTTGGGGAGGGGGAGTAGAATTGGTTATGTAATCAAATCCTATTGTACAACATTGTATAACTATTGTATATGTCTATTGTACACCCACGTATAATGGAGTTACCATTGCATTTTCCTAGACCGTTTACATAACCATATTGTACTCTAAATCATAGTAGGCTTACAGTTCTTATTTATCATATTTAGATATTTCCTGTTATCAAATCTCTACTGTTTTTCATATACTTCTTACTTTCAGCGTTTCATGTACCTTACTCTATTGCATGCTTTATATTTTCTAATATGATATGAACTGTGTGAGATGTTTTGTGCTCGCTCCCGTCCTGACTGGACCTGTTGAAAATTTTACAGAGGATGATGAGGCACCCTGCACCCTTACTTGGAGTTTGCCTAGTTGACACTCGCGACCTGGACCCCAGGGGAGGTTCAGGCAGCTGCTGAGGACGATACCTTGCTTAGTATAGATAGTTTAGACTATTTTCCTTTTATGTTTAGTTGTTGTTCTTGATTCAGAGTTTGTATATTGTAGAGATGTTGAGACTTGTATTTCATTTCTGTTGTACCTCGGTTGAGGATTCTCTTATCTATTTTATCGTACCATATTCTATCTCTAGATTGTGATTGAGTTGTACCTCTGTGTTGGCCTCCTTATGGAGAGCATTCATATTATGTTAGTTATAGTTCATGACCTAGAACAGCGTTCTACCGCCGATACTGCGGCATTGGCTGGGCATTGTTACGCTCTCATACCCTCACAGTAGGTGTGGGTCGTGACACGTTTTTAGTGGTGGCCCATGCAGGTCGAGTTTATGTAGTGGTATTCGAACTAGAGTATCACTATAGCCTGCAGCAGGATTAGGATTATTTTTAGAGGTACTCAATCACATTAGAAAAAACTCTTAATCAGATTCCTTTGTCTAAAATTGTTGCTTATTGACTTCCCTTGAATATAAACTGTCCTCCTTTGAATTTTTGCTTCATTCTCAAAAATTGCTCCTTGTTTTGATCTATTTTCATGATGGTTATGAAGGCAGGATCTCATCACTTCGGTTCGGAGGAAACTATCGAGAGGCTGGCCACCTCTCGTCCTGTTCATCAGGGCCTCGAGACCGCAGCTCCTATTGTGCCGACTCAGGTTGGCGTATCTGCTACATTGGAGGTGCACCTCTATCTGTACAGAGATTTTCTTCCATCATTTCTAATTTCTCTCAGCAGCGGTGATTCATGCAGCATCAGCAGCAGACCAGGGGAAACCAGCAGGGCGAGCTATCATCAGGCCAGTCGAGGATGCACAGACCGTTGGAGATCTTGCAGCAAGTTCCGTTTTTCTCAATTCCATTCCCGCAATTGTCTTTTATAATTACTTTGAAATCCGATTCCATCTGTTCCTTGTTGTTTGATTAATTTTGTCATGTTACTCTTTTGTTGTGTTTGTTTTTTTTCTTCTGAGAAAATCATATGGGCTAGGTCGCCTAAATCATGGGATCTAGAATCCTCGATAGTCATGTTAGTTGGCATAGTGAGGACATGTAGTCAGATTTCAGATGTATTTCTTAGGTATGGGAATTTAAGGTTTTCGCCGTCGCATGCGACTATACGAAAATTTTAAATACCATGAACCTAGAGGTACGTACCTTAGTCAAGGACTCTGTGATTATCGTAGCCTTGCTCACTAGCATGATGAAGACTCTGGACAACATGATTTTGGACAGACGCATATGATTAGCAGATTGTATCTTGAGAAGGTTTAAAACATCACACCCTTTTTGTTGTTATAAATGACTTAGGAGTAGGGATATTTAGATTGTAGAGCTTGTTCATAGGTAGTTCCTTCATAGTATATAGATATGGTGACTTGTAGAGTGTCTGTACCCTAGAGGTGATAGTTAGCATTGGTGCTAGAATAGTAACCCATTGCAGATAATTCCCTGTTATTATGATACCAACCAGTTACGTATAGGATGTTAGTATGCCATACAACCTTGATGATTATTTATTGTTTTCCTTTACCCTTCCAGTAAGGCACCCAGTAACCAGAGCCTGCCCTTGAGCATAGTTGTAGTTTCACCTAGGACTAAGAGGTCTATATATATAGATGATATACTTAGGATATATGTGATGGGTTGTTGTTCTTGAGCATATAAATATATGTGGTATTTGGGATTGGTGTGCTTAGCTTGTGGGTAATTAGTTATGGGTGACTTGATAGGATTTGGAAGTTAAGAGCTAGTCTATTATAGAGTTTTCTTTACAAATTCTTAGTTGCCAACACTAGGTAGCTAGCATAGGTAAAAGTCCTAAGAAGTTGACCAGCTGATGACCAAGTACTAGGATGTTGAGGAAATTGACTAGTGATTGACCCTTGTCTATGTTCGGCCTAGAAAAGGGTGCGATCATCTTAATTTCGAGGACCAAATTTTTTTAAGGTGGGTAGGATTGTAACACCCAGTTTTCCAGATGAGGGTAATTTTGAAATTTTATAATTATAATTATTATTTAATGATATTTATTTCATATTATGATTTTTAGTGATTTTTAAATTATTTTAAACTATTTAAATTCATGACTTGTGGTTTTGACGTTTTGCTAGTGAAACCCTAGAGACTATTTGACCTAGAGCCTAACCATGTGATTATGATATTTTAACGTCATTTTTGGCCTAAAGATATTTTTGCATTTGACCTCTTTGAATTATTTTGATATCATTTTATTATTTATGATATTGTTTTGGGGTTATTTGAGTCGGGTTCGAATTTCAACTCAATCCGACTTGAAACGGGGACCCGGGGGTAGTTTGACTCTAGTGGGACCCATACACTAGTTAGGCATGGCCCACATGATATTAAATTTAGTCCACATGATAGAAATATTTTAGTTAGAGGTTAGACTAATTATTATGGATAAGGTTAGTGTGATTAGAGACTTTAGAATGACTAATTTAGCCCCAACCAATTAGCCCTTTCCTAATACTCATAGAATAGGTTAGTGGGGGCATTTTGGACCTTACCATAATAGGACAAATAGCCCCATATGGCCAGCCACTTTGGGAGAGGATAGGCTCAAGTTCATTTCATTATTCTCATCCACACTCTCTCTCTTGTTCTTCCCCAAATTTCAAGAGAGAATCCCTAGCAATTTCTCTACCAAATCCTTCCATTTCACCACCAAATCTTCTTCTTTCCTTCTCCATTCTAGCCAAGGAGGAAGCTACCCAAGTTTGGGAGGATTCGGAGCTCGTTCGTGTCCTTTTGGAATCTCTACGTGTCGGTGTCGCTCCGGGAAGGCTTTTCTTCGATTCGATCTACCGGGAGGTATAAATCCCTTCTCCTTTTTATTTCTTCATGCATATAGGTCTATTTTGAACCCATAGGAATGACCCCCATGATTATATCTCCATTTGTGTCCATTTCGTGTCTATTTGGAGGTCATAGGAGTGTCCTTTGTGTTGTGGTTGTGTCCATATGGGAAAATCCCAAATTTGGACACACTATGTGTTGTTGTTATGTATGAATGAATTATTACATGTTTAATCTCATATTTTTGTATTGGAGATGTGTTCTATAGTGTCTCATATATATATATATATATATATATATATATATATATATATATATTAGTGTAGAGAGTGAGTTCTTGATATATTATGTTATATACTTGTGTTCTTTTGTCTCAAACTACCCAAATCCGTCATGATTTTTATCCACGTTTTTAATTTCAGCCCTAACTTAGAAATGTCATAACTTCTACCTCAAAGCTCGGTTTAATCTCCCATTTTTTTAAAAGAAGCGTATTGAAGTTAGCTTTCCAAAAATATGTATTAACAGGCCTAATTCTTTCTGTAACTTTCTGGAGAATTATTTGAGTGTCAGCTGTACGAAAGACAAACGCGTTCTCGGTGTTTTCGTGATTCCGGGAGTTTCCAGAAACGAAAACACGATCCGTTTGAAGTTTCGGAAAGCTAACACATAGATCTATAACATACTTTAATCCTAGATTTTAATTCATGCTGAGATGGTACAATATTGATTATTAGTAGGAGTTACTATTCGGCATATGCATTTTGTGCACCCTTGTGTGTAATATAATGTTCTATTTGATTTTAACCCATGTTAATGTATATACATTATGTAATTAAATAAAGAATGCAAGCATGAGTAAATGTTTAAATAAATGATGTGAGGTGTAAGTATCCTATCTAATGTAAGCATGTACAAGTATGGCTTGTAATGAATATGTAGGTTCCATAGTATGTAATGTATGGTGCATATAGTGGTACAAGAGAATAAATGAATGATGAATAAATACAAGCATGAATGTAATTTAATAATAGATGTAATATATGTAGCCTTGTTAGGAATAAAACTGGAATTTAGTTTTGTTTCACTAAATAAGAGATACATGAGAACTCATATATGTGAATGTTAACTTCCTATTGACACTTTGCTACACAACTGTCATGTCTCACTATCACTCCACACACAATACACACTACACTATATAACCCTCACACCCTCACTCATTGACACTCTCACTCACACATTGCCTAACACTCATTCCATGATAACATACACATGTTCTTGTGCACTTTCATGACACACACACACACCCATGAACACATACACATGCTCTTTTCTCTCTCTCTCTCTCTCTCTCTCTCTCTCTCTCTATATATATATATATATATATATATATACTATACATGGCTAAATGTGTTAATATGGTAAATAGAGTTTTCCTATAGTTATATATACATATATGTGATATAGGGCCTAGTGTTGAATTCTCTTTTCATGTACACCTCCATGTTCACACACACACATAGCTTTACATGTTAGCTTCCTTTCTCTTATGTATAATATTGAATGTGATGGCTTGTGTTTGGCTTGTATAGCCTTGTGATTGGTGTGTGATTGCTAGACTAGGCTTGGTTAGGCCAAGTGAGACTTATTAGACTTGTTGGGCTAGGATTTGACCTAGTTGACCTAGTTTGACTAGTCTAGTTGACTGGAGTTGACCAAGTGTTGACTTTAGTCTAGTTTGACCTAGACAGCATGCAGATGCATTGTAGATTATATTTATCATTCCCTGTGTACATCTTGACTTGTGTTGCTCTAACTAGGAGTCAGGTACCTCATCTCGGACAGTACATTTACTTCAGACATTCAGATACGAGGCGAGTACATTCTCTGACCGTTTCATACTTGTCTGGATTTATATTCTTGCTCTAGATTACTGTACTTGATGCTGACACGATCATTATCACGGATTGGTACTATACGGATCTTCTTCTGAGATGTTATCTCTTTGTATTCACTAAATATATATTGTGATGTGCGTTTCACTTACATATTGTATTTATTGAATACCCATATCCTTATATACTCCTTGTGCATATTGTACTCTCAGTATCACATGAGTCCCAAGGATAGACCATTGTACAACTATTGTATAACATTGTACATCTATTGTATAATATTCTACATCTATTGTATAACATTGTACATCCATTGTATAACATTGTACATCTATTGTATAATATTGTACATCTATTGTATAATATTGTACACTATTGTGCAAGATAACGTAACCGGAGTAGATCCTTGTGTATTAATTTGGGAAGGGGGAGTAGAATTGGTTATGTAATCAAATCCTATTGTACAACATTGTATAACTATTGTATATGTCTATTGTACACCCACGTACAATGGAGTTACCATTGCATTTTCCTAGACCGTTTACATAACCATATTGTACTCTAAATCACAGTAGGCTTACAGTTCTTATTTATCATATTTAGATATTTTCTGTTATCAAATCTCTACTGTTTTTCATATACTTCTTACTTTCAGCATTTCATGTACCTTACTCTATTGCATGCTTTATATTTCCTAATATGATATGAACTGCGTGAGATGTTTTGTGCTCGCTCCCGTCCTGACTGGACCTGTTGAAAATTTTACAGAGGATGATGAGGCACCCTGCATCCTTACTTGGAGTTTGCCTAGTTGACACTCGCGACCTGGACCCCAGGGGAGGTTCAGGCAGCTGCTGAGGACGATACCTTGTTTAGTATAGATAGTTTAGACTGTTTTTCTTTTATGTTTAGTTGTTGTTCTTGATTCAGAGTTTGTATATTGTAGAGATGTTGAGACTTGTATTTCATTTCTGTTGTACCTCGGTTGAGGATTCTCTTATCTATTTTATCGTGCCATATTCTATCTCAAGATTGTAATTGAGTTGTACCTCTGTGTTGGCCTCATTATGGAGAGCATTTATATTATGTTAGTTATAGTTCATGACCTAGAACAGCGTTCTACCGCCGACACTGCGGCGTAGGCTGGGCGTTGTTACGCTCTCGTACCCTCACAGTGGGTGTGGGTCGTGACAGAACTGCCTCACTTCTATATATCAGAGAGAACGGCGTGTTTCCAGTGGCCGTCCGTACTGTAGTGCGGTACGCCCATAAGTATTCGTCGAGCTTTTTATTCCAGTCGTATTTGTTTGATGACACGAACTTCTTGAGAAATTTGATGATTGTTTTGTTGAATGCTTCAGCCAAACCATTAGCCATCAGGTTGTATGGTGTTGAAGCAATATTCTGGATTTGGTGTTTGTCACAAAACTGATAGAAGGCGTGGCTTGCAAACTGCAGACCATTATCGTGGATGATCCTTCGTGGCAGTCCGAAGCGGTAGATAACATGATGCTTGAGGAAGATGATCACGTTTGAAATCTTGACTTCTGCCAGCGGAATAGCCTCCGTCCATTTGGAGAAGTAATCTGTGATTGCGAGTATGAAGCGGTGTCCTCGGGACGAAGGCGGAGTGATCGGACCAATGATGTCCATTCCCCATGCTTAGAATGGCCAGGATGCCACCGTCGGATGTAGAAACTCGGATGGCTGGTGGATGAAATCTGCATGGACTTGGCAAGCTTTACACTTTCTTGTATAGTATATCGCATCCGCAACCATCGTGGGCCAGTAATAGCCCATTCGGCGAAGGTGGTCTTGTAGTTTCGGGCCGGGCTGATGGGCTCCACAGATGCCATCATGAGCTTCACGCAGGGCGTCTTTGGCTTCTGTGTTTTATAGACATCGAAGCAGTAATCCATCGTATGATCGTCGATATAACATTTTTGTTTCCGTATCGTAGAAGAATCTGAGGGAACATCTTCTGATAGAAGTGGCTTCCTTCGGATTCTCTGGCAGGATGTCGTAGACTACGAAGTCGATGAATGGTTGTCTCCAGTCTGGTGCTTTGTCGACTGTTAGCACGGAGTAACTCTCAACACATTGAACATTATTCCTGGGACAGACCAACTCACGGCCTATGATGTCAACCAGATGATGAGCATGATTCAAAACTGCTAAGGAAGCGGCAAGGCCTACTAGGGCATCGGCTTCATTGTTCCGGAACCTGGGAACATGTTCTATGAAGAACCCTCTTAAGGACGAGATGATGTCAATCGCTATTTGGTGATAGGGGATCATATCTTCACGGCGAACTTCATATGAACCCCGGATCTGATTGACGATTAACTATGAATCGTCGTATGCTTCAAGGTACTCTACCCCCAGCTCCTTGGCAAGTCGGAGGCCAATGACAAAAGCATTGTGCTCGGCCATATTGTTTGAGCAGGGCTCCGTGAGGGAGTAAGCCCGATTGATCACTAGCCTGGAGGAAAAAATCAGCACTACTCCGACTCCAGCTACGATGTTGCCCTTGGTCCCAGTTCTCGAAGAGCCGTCGAAGAACATTCGCCAGATGGCATCATGGGAGGCCGCATTTGAATCGACGGCCTCATCTGTTATCTGTTCGTATATTCTGGTTGACTCTGAACCTGGATGAGCTACTAAAAAGTCTGCCAGAGCTTGACCTTTGAAGGCCTTCTGTGGGACGAAGATCATGTGGTAGGGGGACAGTAATATAGCCCAGGTAGTGAGGCGAGAGCTGAGTGCTCCTGGCTTAGTCATGAGGACCCTGAGGGGGTTGACTCTCGATACGACATAGATGGTTTGTCCAGTGATGTAGTGTCGTATCTTCTGAATGGCAAAAACCAGAGCAAGGCACTCTTTTTCCACGGCAGTGTATCGATGCTCCGGCCCCATCATCATTCAGCTGAGGTAATATATAGCTTGCTTATGGCCTACATCATTGTTTTATGCTAGCATTGCACCGAGAAAATTCTCCATTGCTCGCACATAGAGCAGGAATGGTTTTCCAGCGACCGGGGCCACTAGGACTGGAGGTTTCGTCAGATATTCTTTGATGCTGTCGAAGGCACGCTAGTATTCCTCATCCCATATGAATGAAATATCCTTTTTCATGAGGTGGATGAATGGCTGACATCGTCCGGAAAGGTTAGAGATAAACCTCCTGATGTAGGCCAGCCTCCCTTGAAGGCATCGGAGTTCACGAAGATTTCTCGGGGGACCCATCTCCATGATTGCCTTCGTCTTCTCAGGGTCTATGTGGATACCTTGGGAAGTAATGATGAAACCCAAGAACTTCCCGCTGGATACGCCCAAGAAGGATTTCGTGGGATTCATTTTCAAATTGTGCGCTCGCATCAGGTCGAACACCGTCCTCAGATCATGCAGATGATCTTTTTTAGAGCGGCTCTTGACGGTAATGTCATCGACGTGGCATTCTACTGTCTTACGCAAGTGGTCTCTAAAGATGACGCTCATAGCTCTTTGATAGGTGGCACCAGCATTCCTTAAACCGAAAGGCATGACCGTGTAGCAGTATGTGCCAATTGGTGTACGAAATGATGTATGTTTTTCGTCATTAGGGAACATCTTGATTTGGTTGTAACCCGAGAAACCATCCATGAATGACATACGCTCGAAGTCGCAGGTGTTGTCGATCATGGTATCGGTGATAGGGAGGGAGAACTCATCCTTAGGACATGCCTCATTCAGATTGCAAAAGTCGATACAGATTCGAATCTTTCCATTCTTCTTGAGGACTAGTACTATGTTGGCGACCCAGTCTGGATGCTGTTCCTCGCGAATGAAGCCACTGATTATCAGTTTATTGACCTCAGCTTTAATGGCATTCATAATGTCGGGACAGAACTGTCGTTGCTGTTGCTTGACCGATTTTGCATCCGGACGGATATTGAGTTTGTGAAGTGCAACCTCAGGATTCAGTCCTGACATGTCTTCGTAGCTCCAGACGGACACGTCGATGTATTCTCTGACGAGTTGTAGTAGCGATTCCCGCTCTTCGTCTGTCAGAATTTTGCTGACGAAGATGGGCTTTGGAGAAGACTCATCACCAAGATCGACTTGCACAACCTTATCTTCGATGGAAGGTTCTCTTTGCTCGAACCGCTTTTCCCATTACGTGTCTAGCTATTGGGCCCACGGCTTTAAATCAAGGAGTTCAGGAATGTCTTCATCTTCTTCGTAGGCGTCGACAAATGCCATGTTGACGGACAAGACTTGCCTGAATATGTCTCCGATGCTGACATCCAATCGAAAGTTGGTGATCCGGTTGAGTGTGAATGCCAGTCGCATTCCTCATCTGAGCTTTCAGGGGTTGTTGACGGTGAAACATAACCTAGCCCACATCTGGTTTTGTTGTAATAATCTCGTGGTTTCCCAGCTGGGACAGGCAATTGTAAGGGTAATCGACGTCCAGTGCCGTAGTTCAAGCCTGGCGTAGTTTCCAGATCATACCCCTGTTTTTGTATGAGGTACTTGGATCGAGAACTATACAGATAAAGGGACAGTCTTCCTGTGTCGGGTTCGAGATCAACTTCTTCTATCCTGAAGGGTTGTGGATCATTCTTCCAGCCGAAGATGATTGGATGATCCTCTCCCTCGATTATACGGTAAGCGTCTTCTATTTGAGTAAGTTAGTTCGCGACGTAGACATTTGTCACCTGTGTGTGCAGGTGGGTGCCTATACCGTGTTCCATAGCATACATTGTACAAAGCTTATTAAGATCGAGGTAGTTCAAAGATAGCCCTTTATTGATGAAATATGGTATCTTTTCTAGCAGGATTATATCATCTACGAATGGAACATCAGTGTGAGCAGCTACATACTTGGCCAGCTCTGGCTCTTCTTCAACCACCCCCTGTGTCAATGAGGACTGGAAGGATGACTTAGGCAGCTTTATCATCAAGGGCTCCATGGGTGGAGCAGGACGTGGAGTCGTTGGCGTACTAGCCACCCCAGATTGGTGCTCGGTGCTGGGCGGGGGGTTGTTGGCTGGCTAGCAGTTCCCGGCTTAGCGCTTGGTTGCCAATTCATTCTGGGAAGACGAATCGTCATCGGCTTGACAGAGGGATTGAGCTCCCCTATTTGTTGCTGGCTAGCTTTAGGCAGCCTAATTGTTAGTGGCTCTGTCGTGGGTCTTGGCACTTGGCCAGACTTTGGCAGTCGGATTATTATCTTCTCCTCCTGTGCAGAGAGGCTGATTGCATTTTTTTACAGAGTGGCTGTAAGTGGTGCAGTTCTGCCAGGTTTGCGGGCTTGAAGGTGGATTGTCAGAGGTTCTTCCGATCCAGTTGCCGTCTTATTTTGAGCTTGAATATCTCCTTCGGCCGGGTGCTTTTTTGACTTCTCGTACAAGCATGAGTCAGAGTAGTAGGATTTGACCCCTTTAAAGGGATCGATGTCGACAAATTCTGTCCTTACGAAGCCGTGCTTGTCGAGGTACTTGAAGCACTGGTGCAGTGTGGAGGGCACGATCATGTAGTTGTGTATCCAAGTACACCCCCGGAGAATGTTGTAGGAAGTGTCTGCATCTATGACATAACAGGTCACTTTTGACTGAAGGTCGCCGATTTGGCACTTCAAGCAAATCTTTCCGATCGGATAGCTTCTGCCTGAATTGAAATCGCTGATAGCGGTGCTTGTCGGTGTTAGACGATGCAATGGGATACGCAGATGATGTAGTAAGCTTTTCGGGATGATGCTTATGGAAGAACCGAGATCAATATTCATCTGATCCACCTTGATATTGCCAATGTACCCAGTATAATATAGAGGGCGATCGTGCAGGTTGGTCTTGATAAGTATATCCTGCGGAGTGAAGACAATGTTCGGCATTGAACCCGTGCAAGCACTGTCCTGGAGATCTGCAGGCGAGCTTTCCCCAGTAAGATTCGACCGAGGTAGATATGCGTTGGCATTCTAGAGTGCCTCGCTTAATGCGACATGAATCATCCTTGGAGAGCCTCAGGAGCTCGTATAGCGATAATTTGGCCGGTGTGTTGGCCAATTGCACCAAGATGTCAAAGTTGTAGGGCCTCTCCAGCTCATGAGGCGTCTCTCTTCGGAGTGGTTTGTCAAAGCTAGTCTCCTTCGGCCTAGGCTTGTCGGTTGTCGAAGGCTGCGAAGGTCCTGGAGCATCAGCAGCTGTCGGCTGATGGTCTTCAGCCGAGTTACCCGGTGGAGGTTGGGTTTGTGCCCGGAACGGGTAACAACGGCAGTAGCTTCTTCGACCTCTGCCGAGATTGTACGATATGATTTGACTTTTCCATTCTTCTTCTTGCTGGTGGAGGGAGGTGCGGACTGAGTTACTTCAGGTACCAGGTCCGGATGGACCCACATGATCTCCTTCGTGATGTGGTAAGGGGCACTAGACCAGCAGCCTGATATCGGGGAGGTGAAAGGATAGCGATCTCCATCTTTGCTCTGGAGACAGGCACTACTCCATCTGGAGTCTCTGTCGGAGGGAAGTTGCCGAATTGTACTGACACCATATTGGCTGCTATGGTCATCTCTTCAAAATCAATGGCTAGGGCCTTAGAATCGATGAGATGCTGGATGTATCGCTTCAGTTGGTAGCAATCATGTGTAGCATGATGGACATAGCGATGGTAGTGGCAGTACTTGGGGCTCTCCATTTCCGTAGGACGAGGTTCACGTCTTGGAGGAGGGAGCTAAATTCGACCTCCTTGTATGAGTATGTCCAAAATGGACTTGACATGGCCGTCCTCGAAGGAATAGGTCATCTGAGGCCACTGCTTCTCTGCTGGCTTTGGTTCAGGCTTCGGTGTTGTGTCGGCCACCATAGCCTGTTTGCCCTTATTGTCTCGATTGTTGGAGGGATTACCACCATTGTTGTTGGTGGTGTTAGGGCGTTTGCCCTTGTCCCCTCCTTCCGAGACGTGCAATTCCAATTGGCGAGCTTTCTTCAACTTGTCTTCTGCGCTAGTGGAGCTGATAATGAAAGTCTTCCCATCCTTAAATTGAATTTCGCCAATCCAGAGGCTAATCGTGGGAAGCAGTCTCTTTTGGCAAATTTCAATTAAGGAGGAATCAGGGTTACCGGAAGGCAACTTCATCGCGGTTTGACGAAACCGCTCGATATAGTTCCTTGTCAGCTCCTTTTCTCCCTGGACAATGTCCATGAGGGTGGACATTGTCACGTCTTGTCCGACTTCATAGAACCTCTCCAGGAACATACGTTTGAAGCCGGTGAAAGAATGAATGCAGTTGTCCGGCAAGTTGCGGTACTAGTCGAAGGCGACCCCCTCCAGTGCCCCGATGAACAACCGTATAAGGATGGCATCATCATGAGGCAGATGGTCGGTTGTGACTTCGAAGTAGGTGATGTACCTGCTTGCAGGTGTCTTCCCACCATATGGATTAATGTTAAATGGTTTATATCTTGGTGGGAAGGGAACATCTCTCCACGCAGCAGGATACGGTTGTCGTATCCTGAGGTCTTGGCAGTTTTCTCGGGCATGAAACATGGCCCGGAGCTCCTGGACCTATCTTCTTGCCTCTCTGGCCTCGTCTGCAGCAGTGGAGGCCGATATTTCAGAAGGATTATCACCCGGGTTTGGTGCGGCTGAGTTCGAGTCTGCATTGACCGCGGGTCCCATATTTGTTTGGCCAAGTGTCTGATGGAACTGGGGATTCCCAGGACCCTTCCTTTGGTGTGCGTATTGATCGATAGAAAGTTAAACAGATCTAATACGTGTTCTAACCCTTCATAGGCAAAAACTAGGGAGACAAGTAATTCCTGACAATCTCGAGCGGACGACCCAAAGATCTTCTGCACGTATTCCTTCTTCGAGTTGGACGTCGTGTGGGCGACGATCTTCCAACCTTTTCTTCTCCTTGGCAGCCCTCTCTTTCTCTCCTTACGAGAATTTAGAGAAAATTTTAGATTTTTTGATCAGTAATCTGCCGGCCAGAGAATAGAGGATATATATAGGCTACGGCAGGGACCATGAGGAGAAATTAGGGTTAGGCCTCCTAACGGATCTGGATATCTCGTGTTCAGCCCGAACACACAATCCAGGCCCATTAACAATAGCTCGGTCCACTAATGAGCTATTGTTGCACTACCTCCCTAATCCCAAATTATGTTTGTGGGCTCCTTTTATTATATGCTCGTTTGGCTCCCCATGTTAAGATATCGTATGTCCGTCAATCAAATTAAGTTACTGACAACTATATTGATTCGACATCTTTTATCCTTAAGTAGTACCGCTCAACTTTATTTGTCATGTCGGATATAATCCACCTGCAGGATTTACATGACAATCCTTATGAGCTCCTTAAGAGGACATCATTAACCCGATGTATCGGGACATGGATTCCATTTATAATCAACAACCCATCATACATACAATGTTATTACCCAATTCATAGAGGTTGTTGATCCACAATGAATCTCACTCTTTTATGAGTCAAAGTAATGCACACTGCATATACATGTCTGTTATTATATCCGGATTAAGAGCACAAGCATCCATAATAACAGAGGTGTTTGTTCTCTTATGCAGTCAGTACAAAGAGAATAACCTTAAGTGGTCCTGTTCAATACACACAAAGTGTACTAGTGTAAACCTATAGTCAAGATAGACTAATACCAGATTATACTACAACCTTTCCAATAGATTGTCCAAGTCCATCTAGGTTGTGAACTATTTATATACTCCATAGGAAACTGATAATACGATCTTCTGTGTGACACCACACACCATATTATCAACAATATAGAATATCAGACATTTGCATTAACACTTGCAACAAATACAATATGCAAACATTTGCCCATATGATTCTCATTCAAAATTTAACAAAATAAGGTTACTACAAAAGTGATGCTTTTAGTATATAACCCTAACAATCTCCCACTTATACTCAAAGCATTACTTTTCAGTATACTGTTACAAATCTCCCACTTATACTTAAAGCCATGCTGCTACACATCTGACTCCCATTCCCTCAACATGACTATCAAAAGCCTTAGCTCGTAAGCTCTTTGTAAAGGGATCAGCTAGGTTGTCGGCTGATGCTATCTTGATCACAACAACTTTTCCTTTCTTTACGAAATCTCGTATCAGGTGGTACTTGCGCTCAATGTATTTGCCTGTCTTATGGGCTCGTGGTTCCTTCGAGTTTGCAACTGCACCACTATTATCACAATAAAGTGTAATAGACTTAGGCAAACTAGGTTCCACATCCAAGTCTAATAGAAAGTTTCTGAGCCAAACCGCTTCTTTGGCTGCCTCAGAGGCTGCCACATACTCGCCTTCCATGGTGGAATAAGCAATACATTTTTGCTTGATACTCCTCCACACAATGGCTCCACCTCCCAAAGTAAACACATAACCTGAGGTAGATTTCCTGGAATCCCTATCTGACTGAAAATCTGAGTCTGTATACCCCAAGGGAACTAAACTATCTGCCTAGTAAACTAGCATATACTCTTTAGTCCTTTTCAGGTACTTCAAAATATGCTTTACGGCAGTCCAGTGCTCTTTTCCGGGGTTAGACTGATATCTGCTGACCATGCCTACGGCAAAGCAGATGTCTAGCCTCGTACATAGCATTGCATACATTAAGCTTCCTACTGCTGAAGCATAAGGAACTGCCTTCATGTTCTCTATCTCTTTAGGTGTCCTCGAAAACTGCTCCTTTGATAGAGCAATTCCATGTCTAAAAGGTAAGAAACCTTTCTTAGAATTTTGTATACTAAAACGAGTTAGTACAGTATCGATATAGGAAGCTTGGGATAAGCCCAACATCCTTTTCTTACGATCTCGTAGAACTTTGATCCCAAGGATGTAACCTACTTCTCCCAAGTCCTTCATATCAAATTGTTTGGATACCCATACCCTTACATCAGATAATACCTTCACATTATTTCCAATGAGCAAGATGTCATCCACATAAAGTACTAGGAACACCACCACGTTTCCGTCACACTTTCTGTATACACATGATTCATCCTGATATTGATCAAATCTATAGGATTTTATCACCTGATAAAAACATATGTTCCAAGATCTGAAAGCTTGCTTAAGTCCATAAATGGACTTCCTGAGCTTACAAACAAGATGCTTCTGGACCTTTTCAATGAACCCGTCTGGTTGCTTTATATAGATGTCTTCCTCAAGACTTCTATTAAGGAAAGCTGCCTTAACATCCATTTGCCAAATCTCATAATCGAGATGAGCTGCAATAGATAAAAGAATCCGAATAGACTTAAGCATGGCTACAGGAGAAAATGTTTCCTCATAATCGATACCCTCTCTTTGAGTAAAACTTTTTGCTACAAGCCGAGCTTTAAAGGTTTCAACCTTACCATCTAATCCTCTTTTTCTATTATAGACCCACTTGCATCAAATGGCTTTTACACCAACGGGTGGTTCTACAAACTCCCAGACCAGATTAGAATCCATAGATTCTATTTCAGATATCATTACTTTTTGCCAAGCCTCTGCATCTTTATCTTGGAGTGCTTCATTGTATGTACAGGGATCATAATCTTGTTCATCAGGGACGAAGTCTGACGACTCTCCCAAGAACATATATCTATCAGGTTGTATCATAACCCTCCCACTACGACGAGGCACTATCGGTTGTGGTGTAACATTTGTGATACGTTGTGCAGTTATTTGTGGTTCATCCTCTTGTACTGTTGGTACTGAAGTACTTGGTGTCTCACGTCTCAGTTCTTCTAGAACAACTCTACTTGTGGGTTTATGGTTCATCACATAGTCTTCCTCTAAGAATCGGGCATTGGTGCTAACAATGACCTTCTGATCCTTAGGACTATAAAATAAACCTCCTTTCGTTCCTCTTGGATAGCCTACAAATAAGCGTACTTCTGTACGAGATTCCAACTTATCTGCTTTCCCATTCAGCACATGTGTTGGACTACCCCAAATGTGAACATGTTTCAGACTAGGCTTACGCCCAATCTACAACTCTGTGGGAGTAAGAGGTACTGACTTAGAAGGAACCAAGTTCAAAATATAAGCTACAGTCTCTAAGGCATATCCCCAAAATGAATCTGGTAAATTCGAATAACTCATCATTGATCTAACCATCTCCATAAGAGTTCTATTCCTTCTTTCGGCTACACCATTCTGCTGGGGCATTCCAGGTGCAGTCAATTGGGATGCAATCACAGCCTCTGATAAATAATCCCTAAACTCTCCAAAGAGGTACTCCCTAACGATCTGATCGTAATGACTTGATACATTTTCTATGACGTTTCTCCGTTTCAGCCTTGTACCCTTTGAATTTCTCAAAGCACTCAGACTTACGACGCATCAAATAAATGTATCCATACCTTGAATAATCATCAATAAATGTGACAAAATATTGGAAGCCACCTCTAGCTTGGATAGTCATAGGTCCACACAAATCAGAGTGAACCAATTCCAACACATCTTTGGCCCTATACCCCATTGCCGTAAAAGGCCTTTTGGTCATTTTACCTTCCAAGCAGGATTCACAGACTGGTAGTGCCTCCACTTCTAATAAACTCAAAGGTCCATCTTCAACCAGTCTTTGATTCCTTCTTAGGTTAATATGCCCCAATTGCAAGTGCCAAAGATATGTTTGGTTCATACAAGAATATTCTTTTCTCTTATTTAAGTTAGATGACGTATTATTTATTTCCATAAGTTGCATTGTGGGCGAAATAGGATTAATGACAAACAAATTATCAACCAATGCACCAGAACAGATAAAATGTTTATTCTTTCTAATAACAATATTGTCATTAAAATAAACTGAATATCCATCCTTAACTAACATAAAAACATAAACTAAATTCCTTCTAAGTGAAGGTGCATAAAGACAATCTCTCAATGTCAAAGACTTATTTCTACCAAAAGATAAAGTAACATCTCCTAATGCAACGACCGATACTTTTGTAGCATCACCATGAACAAGCATATCTCTCCATCACTGAGCCATCTGTTTTCCTGGAACCCCTGCAATGTATTGCAGATATGATTAGTGGCTCATGTATCTACACACCAGGTGCCGATAGATAACACCGCTAAACATGTTTCAACTACTAGTAAAGGAGATATACCTTTCTTTGTTCCCTTATTTGAGAAGTGGACAATCAGTCTTCCAATGTCCTGACCCTTTGCACATGAAACATTTACCTTTCAATTTTTTTACCGCGTCTTGAGGTCCCATGCCCTTCTTTGCTGAGTTTGTCTATTTCTGAATGTTATTCTTCTTCTTACCGCCTTTTGTCTTAGAAGTAGAAGCCTTTTCAGAAACAAAAATATGACCACTCTGCCTAAAAAGAGATTCAGCATCCTATAGCTCTTTTGCAAGCTGCCAAACTATACAACCTTTTGTCTATATTGTAATTAAGGCAGAAATTATCAAAACTTTTAGACAGAGTCCCGAGAATGATATCGACCTGGGATTCCCCATCGATTTCAGCTCCAAGGATCTCTATCTCATTCAGATGACCCATCATCTTGAGAACATGATCCCTTACTGGTGTACCCTCAGCCTTTTTTGTATTCATCAAACATTTTATAGCAAACTGCCTAGCTGCTCTACTCTGATGTCCGAAGAGTTTCTTGAGGTTATACATCATGTCATAAGCTGTGGCCATGGCCTGATACTGATGTTGTAGTACATTTGACATAGATGCCAGAATGTAACACCGTGCCATCTCATCTGCCCTTTTTCCACTTTTTATAAGCCTCTTTGACCTCTTCATCAGAGTTAGCATCAGGCTTAGGTGGGCATTCCTCAACAAGTACATATTTGTACTCCTCAGCAGTCAGAACAATATCCAAATTACATTTTCAGTCAATATAATTAGGTCAAGTAAGTTTGTTTTCTTTAAGAATCACCATAAGTGGACTGAAAGAACCCATTTTTGAAATCCTGAGAATCACATAAATAAAATTATGTAGGGCCAAAAAAACTTTTTGAATTAACTAAATATTGATTCCCTCAAAACAATAATAAGAAATTCACCAACACCTTGAACACCATGAATTTAGCATGCCACGATAGTGTGGACGTACACAAATTCAACTTTATTTCAGTAGGTTTTTCTTATTAATTTTACTATCATGTCAATATAACTTTATGACAAATAAAATTAATATGCTGGTCTTGCTCTGGTCATACAAATAATAGCAGTAACTCCGATGGGGAGGATACCATTATTTGTATCTAAGTGTATACCATTACTTAATACTAAGTCCATTACCTTGTAATGAGTTCCTTCAGATGGAGAAGTGAACACATACTAGGTAACTTTCTATAATTATCCCTAAGGAAGTTTGTACTAGTGATCCATAATTATACTCATTCGATATGGAGGAAAGCACTATAGCCAACACGCAAGTATAATTACATCACCTACAAACCAGTAATGGAGAACATAGGATTTAAACTAAATAAATATCCTCTCCCACTTAGTTATTTAACAATGAGGGTTTTTCTACTAGTTTATATTATGTCCATGTTGTCAATTATTAATGTAGGCTTGATTTTTCGAAAAAAACAACCACACAATAATAAACATGCATAATCAGAAAAAACAAAATGACAAAAATAAGAGAAAATATCCAACTATTATGGTCATCTTTGCTGCTCCGTCCTCGACTATCCGAATCCAAAATCTGGTGCTGTGCAGATCTATTCGGTGTTCGACCTCTGGACTGCTTAAAACCAGCATCACGTCCGACGTCAGAAACAGCCACCACCGCCATCATGATTGATCAAAAATAATTAAAATTACATCAATCCTATGCCTCCCGAAGGAGTTCACAAATAATCTAGATTGCAAAATTAAAATAATAAGCACGATCAACCCTCGTGATTTTAATTACATCTACAGCAACAACAACATCCACGACATGTCCGTGGTTTAAATAACACAATCAAAAACATGTATTGGACCATAATAGTTAGATCTAAGATGCCTGCAAAACCGAGTTAGAACAGATCTACATCTACCGAATATTATACAGCACAAGTTTTATTGGAGAACATGGACGTATCAATCAATACGTAGATCCAAAGTAGCTCTGATACCAATTGATCGAACTGGGAATTCCCAGGACCCTTCCTTTGGTGTGCGTATTGATCGATAGAAAGTTAAACAGATCTAATACGTGTTCTAACCCTTCATAGACGAAAACTAGGGTTCACGAATTATACTTGCGACGGAAAGAGGCAAGTAATTCCTGGCAATCTCGAGCGGACGACCCAAAGATCTTCTGCACGTATTCCTTCTTCGAGTTGGACGTCGTGTGGGCGACGATCTTCCAACCTTTTCTTCTCCTTGGCAGCCCTCTCTTTCTCTCCTTACGAGAATTTAGAGAAAATTTTAGATTTTTTGATCAGTAATCTGCCGGCCAGAGAATAGAGGATATATATAGGCTACGGCAGGGACCATGAGGAGAAATTAGGGTTAGGCCTCCTAACGGATCTGGATATCTCGTGTTCAGCCCGAACACACAATCCAGGCCCATTAACAATAGCTCGGTCCACTAATGAGCTATTGTTGCACTACCTCCCTAATCCTAAATTATGTTTGTGGGCTCCTTTTATTATATGCTCGTTTGGCTCTCCATGTTAAGATATCGTATGTCCGTCGATCAAATTAAGTTACTGACAACTATATTGATTCGACATCTTTTATCCTTATGTAGTACCGCTCAACTTTATTTGTCATGTCAAATATAATCCACCTGCAGGGTTTACATGACAATCCTTATGAGCTCCTTAAGAGGACATCATCAACCCGATGTATCGGTATATGGATTCCATTTATAATCAACAGCCCATCATACATACAATGTTATTACCCAATTCATAGAGGTTGTTGATCCATAATGAATATCACTCTTTTATGTGTCAAAGTAATGCACACTGCATATACATGTCCGTTATTATATCCGAATTAAAAGCACAAGCATCCATAATAACAGAGGTGTTTGTTCTCTTATGTAGTCAGTACAAAGAGAACAACCTCAAGTGGTCCTGTTCAATACACACAAAGTGTACTAGTGTAAACCTATAGTCAAGATAGACTAATACCAGATTACACTACAACCTTTCCAATAGATTGTCCAAGTCCATCTAGGTTGTCAACTATTTATATACTCCATAGGAAACTGATAATATGATCTTATGTGTGACACCACACACCATATTATCTACAATATAGAATATCAGACATTTGCATTAACACTTGCAACAAATACAATATGCAAACATTTGCCCATATAATTCTCATTCAAAATATAAGGAAATAAGGTTACTACAAAAGTGATACTTTTAGTATATAACCCTAACAGTGTCCTTCCTTGCAGAGTTGGAAGGGCCGCTTTGATCTCGTCCATGGATTTGACCAAGATAAGAAGTATGGCCTCCAGGGTGTCGATGTGTTGGCTATCACTGGGACTGTCTTGGTTGTTGTCCGTCATGAACATCGTCCTTACATGAGGAGAGATAGAAGGAATGGTGGAGGACATGCCCTCTGAGTCATATTCCTGTACAGAGAAGTCGTCAGGGTATGTGGGAATGTTCTCCTCTGGTTCGGACTTAGAAGGAGTGGTACCCCTAGCTTCAGAGCTTGCCTCGTCTAGAGAGTCGTGGACGTCCTCAGGGACATCGGGATCTGCTGCATCTATTGGATGAATCATTTCCTCTGGATTATCTTCTTGGAACACCGGATTATCGTAGATATTTGGGGGAGTGCTACCCCCAGCTCCAGTGCCTCCCAGAGATGTGGATGACGAATCTCCAAGTGTGGCAGATTTCCTCTTTGAGCGGGTACTTTGGTAAACTCCGCCTGTAACGGTGGTAGACAACCGCTTAGAAGAGAGTTTCTTGGATACGTCGGTTGAGATTTTCGGACTGGAGACATTTATTTTCTTTCCTCTACTGCTGCCAGGAATCTTCAGAGCAGAATTGCAGGAGGCGACGAGAAGCGCTTTGTCTTTTGAGCTTGGGTATTGCAGTCGTTGGAAGATGGACCACCGATCTTCTTGTACTACCGCATTATTGCAGCAGCAGTTGACAATGACTTGGGTGCAGTGATGTCCATGGAATGACTCTCTGCACACCAAAGCTTCTTCTCTTTCTTTGCGCTTGTGAAGGATCACATCACGCAAGTCAAGTGCGCCTCGAGCAACCTTCACACCCGTTTTGTAGGCCCGAGAATCCCGAGCATCTGAGTGTGTTGGCACCATGTTTGCTCCCTGATTGTTGGGAGACTCTTGGGAACCACTATGTCCGTTTACCGTCGGGGGCTGGACTCGAGTGGTTCGGTACAACTTTCTATTGGAGGCCCGTATTACAGTAAGCGGAGCGCTCGGATGGTCAGAGGTTGGGACAGCTGACTGAGCTCGCCGAGCTCGAGCTGTCCTAGACTTCTTTACTCTAGCACCCGAGGGTGCATAGTAGAAAGAGTCCAAATGGTGCCGTAGAGAGTCTGACACATGTTCTTGGGCGCATCTGGAGTCAGGACCGCATGAGAGGCGGTCAAAGACTGACCGTGAGCTGCATGAAGCAGATGGTATGCAGCTGGGTTTAGTGGCCGTACAGGCTATCTGCATGCGGCTGGCAAGTGTGGTAGCATAAACCTTCTGTATGCGGCTAGGAGCGGTGGCCGCATGAATCTTCGGGATTCGGCTGGAAGTCGTGACCGTGCAGGCTGCCTGCATGCGGCTGGCAGTTTTTGCTGCATGGGCATTCTGCATGCGGCTGACTTCTGTGGCCGCATGAGTCTTCTCCACACGGCTGGCAGTTGCGGCCGCATGAGCCTTCTTTATGCGGCTGGCACCCTTATGCGGCTTGGACCGCATAGAGTTCCTCTTTTCTCCTGCAAGTCCAGCATCATAGTATTTTCTTCTGCTGGACATGGGGACAGCAGAGTCCTCTATGGCCTGAAGCGGGGCCGCATGAGAGTTTTCTCCGCCATCGTGAGCAACAGAGAGTACTTCTTCGAGAGTTTGGTGAGGAGCAAATGATTTGGGCCTCCACTCCCTGCGGGCCTTCTTCGTACGGGCTCGCCGCTGGATCGGGCCAGCGCTTCCGTCGGAGAGCATTTCTTTAATCGCCTGCTAGTCGAACCGGGCGACCTACATTTGTTGAGTGGAGCCAAGTTTGGCTGCGTCCGATTGCGTCACCAACTCCTTAGCCGTGGAGAAGTTAGTCCCCAGCAGAGTCGCCATCGTGTTTACCATTGATTGTAAAAGTGCAGAATAATATTATAGGAGGACTGAACTTAAACTCACAATACAAACTCGCTCGTACACAGAAAGCCTAGGAATGAAAACCTAGGTACAGCAATCTAAGTACGATTATTTATTTTTGATTCTGGGGGTGACGATAGAGGCTCGGGAAAGCGGCGGCAGCTCTGCCTTACTCCTTGGACGATCGGACGTAGCCTTGACTCTGATGAAGAAATGCTCTCGGGATGTGTGGAAAAAATTCTCTGTGGGTGCCTTTGTCTTTCTGTGTGTCCAGCCGGAGGGAGAGAGTCTCTTTTGTAAGGGAATGGTACCTTGCTATTTATAGGAGTGGGGTGTGATCATTAGTTTTTGCAATGGTTGCCCTTTGAAAAGTGGGCGGCCAATAATCTGGACCATTAATCTTGATTACAACAAATATGGACAGTTAATTTTTGATTGCGCCAAATCTGTATGGGCAATTAATGCTGATTGCAATGAATCTTCATGACAAGCTCGGATCTCCTACCACGTGTTCAATTTGCTTAATTACAAAAAATCTGATTTGATCCGAGTAATTATGATGATTATAACAAATCTGGGTTGTTATGATTTGCTAGCAGCCATAACTCTGAGGGGATAAGACCGCCACGTGTCTCAACTGTCATGAGGATCGCCACGTGTCTCAATTGTCATGAGGACCGCCATATGTCTCAACTGTCATGAGGACCGTCACGTGTCTCAACTATCGTGAGTGGGATGCCCTGACAGAGCCGCATGAATGCAGTCTCTAAATGAACAGTATATGGGTGGCCCCCACACTCCTAGCCGTATGAAAGTAGCATCCGCATGAGGGTGGTGGCCGCATGAGGGGGATAGCCGTGTGAGGATGGCAGCCGCATGAAGGTGGCAACCGCATGAAGGTAGCAGTTGTATGAAGAAGGCAGCCGTATGAAGGTGGCAGCCGCATGAAGGAGGCAGCCGCATGAAGGAAGCAGCCGCATGAAGAGGGCAACTGCATGAAGTGAGCAACCGCATAGGGGTGACAGCCGTATAGGAGTGGCAGCAACATAGGAAGCTTTGGACTTGGCGGATCAAGCCAACTATAAAAGATTTTCTTCTTTTCCCTAGGAGCACGCCATCATGTCAGGGCTATCATTTCAGCTTTATGTCAGAGTTCTCACTTCGCATTTCTGTCAGAGCTGCCGTCAGGGCATTTAATGAGGCAGTTGCTTTATGGCCAGCTGTAGAGACGAACTGCTTAGGGTCACGTGGCTCCTTCCTGAGCCGCATGGAGCTATCCAAGCCGCATGAGGCTTTAAAGGACTTTTGAACCGCATGAATGTCTAACGGATTCCTGAGCCACATGAGGCTCTTTCTGTCTGAGCCGCATGGGCTTTTCTTGTTATTTTCCCTGCTTCTACAGGGGCGTGACAAATTGGTATCAGAGCACAGTTATGTTTCCTTGAATTTTTGAAAAATGTTTTGTTTGGAATGTTGGTTGCGATTACTTGATTGAATTCTTGTCGGCATGCTGCATGAAAGAAAACTCCAATTTGGTAATTCCGTAGATATTTTGAAAATACTAACGAGTTTACTTTGTTTTGTGGAGATGACTAAGAAAAATAATCCCGCAACAACAAATACTACAAATTTGGATAGTCTAAAGGGCGTTGGCCCTAGCGAGACTACAATAGAAAGAATGTTGCGTCTGATGGAGGCACAGCAGCAATAACTTCAAGCGCAGATAATTTGGTGTGCAACAGAAAAAAATGGAGGCCGTGATGCGGATCGTGAGCACTATTGCTGCCAATACCAACGCAACGATCGTGGCACCTGATGAGAGTGAAGAAGTCGAGGAAGAAGTTCATCCACAAACGATGAACTCTTCTTCCTTGTTCCACAAGATGAACCCGCCTAAGTTCAATGGTCGAGCAGAGCGTGATATGATCGTGGGATAGCTCATGGAGATTGAGGACTTGTTCAATCTTCTACGCATATGTAAACCCTTGGACCAAAATTTTATCTCTTTAGTGTAAATTTTAGTTCTTAATATATTAATATGTAAAAATTTTATTAGTTAACATAGGAAAAAGAGGGTTTATGCAAATCTCATATTTTGTAGGCGATTAGTTGTCAAGTACTCCATTCAAATCTTTATAAACCCGATCAAACTCTGCTTACAGCAGGAAACGTTTCCTTTTCCCTCTCTAATTCAAACTCGTAATATGAATTCATATAGAATTCATCTTATCTCTTTATATACGATTGAGACGTATATATAGAGAGGGGTAGGCTGTCACGACCCGCACCCGAAGTAAAGGCAAGAGTACGAGACAATGTCCCAGCCTATGCCATAGAAACGACGTAGAACGCTGTCTAGGTCTACAATCTAACAACAGTTATAATATCAAAACCTGTCGAAAATGGTCAACTCTGAACGGAGGACAAGCAATGACAATATAATATATTCAATCACAAACTCTAAGAAGATAGCTGATACTGAAAGATAAAGACAACAAGATATGAAAATATTATCTCGAAAATCCAAAATAGAATAATACAAGTCCAAAGTCTCAGAGTCAACAATCTCAAATACAAATACTAAATAATAACAAGCCAAAGTGTAATATGGAGACAAAGTCCAGTACTAAACTAATCTAGCTAAGCTACTCCAATGCCTCATCGGCTGGAGATAACTCTTGCTGAACTAGGGTCTCCCAATCTAAGCCAACTACGTCATGGGGACCGTAGTAGGTATGACACTCCTCCTCGCCATAATCTGTAAAATTTTGTCAATATATCCAGTCAAGATGGAATGAGCACAAATCTCCAATAAAAGTTCTAGTTAGACGATATTGAAAATATAGCAGTAAAAAGAGAGAATATACAAGGTAAAGTGGTACGTACATGAATCATGGTAAGGCATGTCAAGACTGTACATTAATATAAGAATAAGAGAACATTGTATATCATGTACAGGAATCAGAAAAACTATAATCTATGTGAGTTTAGCACTAGTTTCAACATGTGATCGGCTTAGGAATTTGCACAGGGAAAATGGCCTGGCTAATCATACGTGCGGTATATGTTTAACACTCACAAGGAACAATATCTTGCACAGGGGGGATTTGATCACATATCTACGCTAATACCTCCGCCCTCGACTAGTATAGTTGATCCAACCGTGACATGTATTCTCTAAGAAGGTAGCAAGCCTTCGTAGGAATCGTATCAATACAATGCACATGGAACAAGAAAAACATGCACAGGATATACCAAGGAATACAAGAAATAACATCTCATGACGAGATGCAGACCAATACCAATCCGTGTGAATAATGCGATAAGAGAACAATGATATCTACTTTAAATATAGGAAACATAGACGATATCATAAAACAGAATCACTATCAGAGAATGTACTCGCCTGAGATCTGGTGAAAAATATAAACAATGTATCGAGGCTCCGAGTGAAGTCACAGACCTAAAGATGAGATATTGTCACGCCCCAGATCCAGAATACTAGAGAGCGGGGGCAGACACAGCCAGCTACGTATATTGAAATAGAATACATCTCAACTATACGGTCACGGCTGTCTGGATATGAGGGTTTACTACAAGCCAGCAGTCTCTTAATGTCAAGCCTATTGTCTCAATCTCAAGCAATTAACAGAGTTACAAGATGTTAGAGCATCAAATATATATATATATAAGGCGTCCCAAATATTACATATTGGATGATCATGAAGCTAGTCGTACAAAATGATAGGACTAGCAAGAGTTCAGTCGTACATGATCAACCCTAGGATTTGTTAATCATGTTTACAGCCCGTAGGCAGACAGTAAGTAAAGGTGCATCGAGCTAACAGGTGCTCGTCGGCTAAACGCCTCAAAAGAATAAATTTACATATAAGTGGGTGAATCAAAAGGAAAACCCACTCTTGGCCCGGGTTCCGTCTAGTTGTCACCATTGGGCTGGAAGCTTGGTAGATCCTCGGGAGCTGCTCCGAAATCTGGCCACACAAAACCAGCTGGGTCAAACCCCAGAAAGAGCAAGTGCCACAAAGGAGGCCACAAATAAGAACAAAAGCCAGCATATCAGAACATAAAGAATAAAAGAAAAGTACAAGTAGTAAAAGTACACAGAGCGATAAACGACTAGGTTCGTGGAACCATTCCGGGAGCCAGGTTACAATCCTTAAACCAAACAAGGACCGGGATTGTACCCCTTCGCCTGAATAGTTCACTGTCTCTACCCATTTATCGTTAGAGATAAGTAAAACAATCATGATCAAGAGTTCCAGGTACAAGGGCTAGAGAAGACTTAGACAGAGCTGGACACCATTCATTCACAATCGGCCAAGCAAGTACTACGGCTTACTACTTTAACTAACTAGGGTTATCACAAGCCTAATTACTAACAAGATGCAAGTGAGAAACTCCCAGTCCCAAGCCCTGCAGACCATCCAGTTATCCTTCCACGGGTTGAGAGTTATAGGTGGGTACATCGCCCGGGAGACAAATGTACCCTTAGGTGACTTAGAGGGTGCAACACATGACAGTGTGCTGGAAATGTGCTCTACTCGTCGGCAAGCTACAAGTCCATTAATGCCTCCAGATAACGAGACTGCCTGTGACCGGGAATTCTCCATGTTCTAATTTGATCTAATCATTAGCCTAGTCCAATTTAGCGCGAGTCCCTGGCCGTGGTACCCAGGAAGTCACGTCCTAGACATGATGCAAGACAAGACAAGTGGATTGTACAAGCAAGCAAGCAGGAACACCCACGGTGTCAAGGCAAGTCAAGTTAAGTTATCAAGTCAAGTCAAGTTAAGAGTGCGCCGCCACGGCCACTATCAAGTTATCAAGATAATTCATGTCAGGGTACTTGTCAGGAGTGCGCCACGACGGGCCACTATCATGTCAGGTCGGGTCATGTCAGGAGTGCACCACTACGGGTCGCTGTCATGTTATGCTAGTTCATTGCCATACCAGGCCATATACAATAGTTATTCCAAATATACAAGTAAAATCAAGTTCATGACAAAAGGCGTAAGGATATAAAATGGGCGTAAAATACCTGATACAATACCAATATATATAGGATCATAAAAGAGCCAAGACCAAGAAATAACAAATTCATCATAAACAAGTAGGTAGCACAAGGGGGTCAAAGGTTGGGCTACGCAGGGTATAGACTGCGCATACAAGGCTGCGCAAGAGTTGTCTTGCGCAAGGGTTACATTGCGCAAGGGTTACATTGCGCAAGGTGAGCAGTACGCAAGCAATACGCAATGCACAGTACGCAAGCCACTACGCAATGCACAGTACGCAGGCCAGCATACGCAGGGGCTACGCAAGTCACTACGCAATGCACAGTACGCAAGCCACTACGCAATGCACAGTACGCAGGCCAGCATACGCAGGGGCTACGCAAGTCACTACGCAATGCACAGTACGCAGGCCAGCATACGCAGGGGCTACGCAAGCCACTACGCAAGCAATACGTAATGCACACTACGCAAGCAATACGCAATGCGCAGTACGCAGGCCAGCATACGCAGGGTGCAATACGCAGGGTGCAACACGCAGGGTGCAATACGCAGGGTGCAATACGCAGGGTACAATACGCAGAAGACCCTAAGCAAGGGTTCTACGCAAGCAACACTACGCAGGAGCTCTACGCAGAGGCCGTACGCGGGAGCCGCGTGGCCGACAAGAGGGAAAGGCTGTGTTCTTCTCCTACCTCTGTCCGAGAGGAAGAACACCCAACCCAAAAACTTCAATTCTTCATAACTTTGCCAAATCAAAACCAAATTTAGATTTTCAAGGTTCTAACTTGAGTAAAATTGAATTCTCTTCCATATGGAAGCATCAAAAACCCATAAAATCCAACTAAAATAGATCAAAACCATGTAAATCCGAAAATAATTAAAACCTAGATCTAGAACAATGGAGACTCCAAATCACAAAATTCCAAGTTCTAATGTTGTTCTCCATGTCCTAATCTAGCTAATGAACAAATAAAAAGAGGTGCTTATTTAATGGCAAGATGCACTTGCCTATGGGTGTTGGTGGAGGAAGAAGAAGAAGAAGAAGAAATTAATGGAGAAATTATGGAGGAGAGAGAAAGTAGGTGGGTTATAATGAGGGTGTTGTGGTGTAATGGAGGTGGTGTGTAGGCTATGGTGTTCCATCATGACAAACCAAACCAAACCAATCTCCAAAATAAAACCAAGCCATGGTCTAAAACCCAATTACAAGAATTCAAAAATCCGCAAGTCGAGAATAATAAAATACGTGCCAAAATCCAAATACGAGCATAATACGAAATACGGAAAATGAGGGTGACAACTCTACCCACCTTCAAAGAATTCCGTCCTCGGAATTAAATCAAGGAGCTAGAGATTGTCACGACAAGCTATACTAAGCACAGACAAGCTACACTAAGCAGTTCAATCATACAATCATACAATACAAGCAAGGAAGGGAAAGCGTAAGGTATAAGAAAGACATTATACCTCACGAGTCAAACAGGTAGGGATATCGCGATCGGATGTCGTCCTCACGCTCCCATGTTGACTCACCTAGAGAGTGATGACCCCAAGCAACACGGACTAAGTTAATAGTCTTGTTCTTGAGCGTCTTTTCTCTCCGGTCCAATATAGACACGGGCCTCTCCTCATACGAAAGGTTGGTACCAACAACTAATTCCGAATGATCTAGGATATGGCTCGGGTCCGGGATGTACCGTCTTAATTGGGATACATGGAATACATCATGTACCTCACTTAGCGACGGCAGAAGAGCGAGACGATAGGACACGTCGCCTACTCGCTCCAGAATATCGAACGGCCCTATATACCTAGGACTAAGCTTTTCCCGTACGCCAAAACGAATGACGCCGCGGGTAGGCGAGATCCTAAGGAATACATGGTCGCCGACGGCAAATTCTAAGGGACGCCGATGAGCATCGGCCCAATGGCGCTGACGATCCTGAGCAACTCGGAGGTGATCTCTGACTTTCCTGACCACTTCAACCGTCTGAGAAATCAGTTCTGGTCCGAGCATCTGCCTCTCTCCGACATCGTCCCATGCTAACGGAGATCTGCACTTCCTGCCATACAGAGCCTCAAAGGGTGCCATCTGGATACTGGCCTGGAAACTATTGTTGTACGAGAATTCCACCAGGTGCAGGTGATCCTCCCATGAACCACCGAAGTCAAGGGTACATGACCGCAACATATCTTCGAGAGTTTGTATAGTACGCTCTGATTGCCCATCTGTCTGCGGATGATACGCTGAGCTGAACTTGAGACGAGTCCCCAAACTTTGATGAAGACTGCGCCAGAAGTGCGATGTGAATCTCGTATCCCTGTCTGATACTATGCTGACTGGCACTCCGTGAAGTCTGACAATCTGCCTGAGATACATCTCTGCTAGCTGTGCCGTTGACTGTCCAACTCTAAATGGAAGAAAGTGTGCCACCTTGGTAAGCCTGTCCACAATGACCCAAACAGCATCTCTACCTGCCGGAGACCTGGGTAATCCAGTCACGAAATCCATGGTAACGTGTTCCCATTTCCATTCTGGGATCGGTAAAGGTTGAAGAAGTCCAGCTGGCCTCTGATGTTCAGCCTTGACCTGTTGGCAAACCAAACATCGAGAGACATACCGGGCTATCTCCCTCTTCATACCATTCCACCAAAAGTGCTGACGAATATCTCTGTACATCTTTGTGCCGCCTGGGTGGATGGAATACTGCGAACTGTGAGCCTCTGCCATGACTTCCTGTCTGATATCTCCACTGGGTACACAAAGACGCGTGCCGTGTCGAAGTGTATCATCTTTATGAATACATAACTCTGGCCTTCTTCCTGCCTCGCACTCTGCTCTGAGCCGCTGAATCTTGGAATCTGTTAACTGTGATGTCCGGATCCTCTCAACTATGGTGGACTGAATCTGTAGGCTGGCCATCAAGGCCACATTGGAAGGAAGAATCACTTCAATTCCCATCTTCTGAAGATCTGCCAATAGATCTGGTTGTGCCGTCAGGAAATAAACTCCGGCTCTCCTGCTCAATGCATCTGCTACCACGTTGGCCTTCCCTGGGTGATACTGCAAGTTCACATCATAGTCCACAAGTAGCTCGAGCCATCTTCTCTGCCGTATATTAAGATCTTTCTGGGTAAAAACATATTTCAGGCTCTTGTGGTCAGTGAATATCTCCACTCTGTCTCCGTACAAATAGTGCCTCCACAACTTAAGTACAAACACTACCGCTGCTAGCTCCAAGTCGTGGGTCGGGTAATTCTTCTCATGATCACGGAGTTGACGTGACGCATAAGCAATTACCTTCCCATGCTGCATCAAAACACATCCCAATCCTCTGCCTGAAGCGTCACAATAAACTGTGAATCCTCCGGTCCCATCTGGAAGGGTGAGAATGGGAGCCGTTATCAAACCTCGCTTCAACTTCTCAAATGATTCCTGACATTCTGCTGTCCAAACGAACGGCACATCCTTGCGGGTCAACTGGGTCATCGGCGCTGAAATCCTCGCAAAATCAGAGACGAACCGCCGGTAGTAGCCGGCCAATCCTAGAAAGCTGCGAACCTCTGCCACTGAACTGGGTACTGGCCATGACTCGATAGCCACAATCTTCTGGGGATCCACTTCCACTCCTCCTCTGGTAATGATGTGACCCAAGTACGAAATACGATCGAGCCAGAACTCGCATTTACTGAACTTGGCGTACAACTGGTGCTCTCTGAGAATCTGGAGAATAACTCTGAGATGCTGCTCATGCTCTGCTTCACTCTTGCTGTAGACCAGGATGTCATCAAGGAACACTATCACAAACTGATCCAAGTAAGGCATGAAAATACGGTTCATGAGATCCATGAACACTGCCGGCGCATTGGTTGCTCCAAAGGGCATAACTAGAAACTCCCAATGCCCGTACCTAGATCTGAACGCCGTCTTCGGGATGTCCTGCTCTCTGACTCTGATCTGGTGATATCCTGACCGCAAGTCTATCTTCGAGAAAACTGAAGCCCCTTTGAGTTGATCAAACAAGTCATCTATCCTCGGGAGAGGGTATCTGTTCTTAATTGTCACTGAGTTCAAGGTACGATAATCTACACATAGCCTGGACGTACCATCCTTCTTTTTCACAAGAAGCATCGGGGCCCCCCAAGGCGATCCACTAGCACGAATAAATCCCTTGGTTCTAAGTTCTTCAATCATTTTGTACAAAATCTCCAACTCTGAAGGCGCCATTCTGTAGACTCGCTCTGATACTGGTGCTGTTCCGGGAATCAAGTCGATGGTGAACTCGATCTCCCGCTCTGGCGGCATCCCTGGAAGTTCCTCTGGAAAGACATCTGGAAACTCTTCAACTATTCGGGGCAACTGCACTGCTGCTACTGCCATCCGCAATACTGGAGGAGAAGGCTCTACTGTGCCTCTGGAAAATGAAAACTCTGGCTCTCCGGGAATACTAAAGACAACTCTGCCAACATGGCAGTCTATCCTAGCATAATGGTTCCTCAACCAATCCATGCCTAGGACTACATCATAGTCTGCCATAGGAAACTCTATGAATCTAGCGGGGAACTCTCTACCGCTAACTACGATCCGACACGAGGAAAACACTCGATCTACTCCCACAAGACCATTACCAGTAAGTATATTGAGCCTCACTGATAATAACTCGGGCTCCAATCCTATTCGTGTCGCGAATCGTGCAGACATGAATGAATGTGATACACCAGAATCAAATAATACAGATGCTGGAAAGGTGTTGACGAGAATAGTACCTGCCACTACCTCACCTGGTGCAACTTCTTCTTCCATGGTCATCATCATAGCCTGACCTCTAGCTGCGGGTCCCCTCTGCTGGAAACCCCTCTGTCGGTTCTGTGCTGGAGCCTGGGTGAACTGCTGCTGGTTCTGTTGCTGAAAGGCCTGGGCCTGAGGCAACAATGGCCTAGGGTACTGCTGCTGCTGCTGCTGGACTGGAACTGGGGCTGGTCCCCTCACTGAAGAACTAGAAAGGTTGGATGATGATGGACCTCCCCTATTCGGGCAGGTCCCTATCTGGTGGTCTGCTCCTCCATAAGCCAGGCACAATCCCTGTGCCCTACGACACTCTGCCACTACATGGCCCGGCTTCCCGCAATGAGAACATCCCACCGCGGAAGACTGCTTCTGCTTCTGCTGCTGCGGGTACGTCGGGGTCGAATGCTGAACCGACGTCACTGAGGCCGCCCGCCTCGGAGTTCCAATGGTTATACCCCTAGCTGCCGGGGCTGGAGCTGAAGATTGGTGCATCTGGTTATGGGACCGCTTCCTGCCTCCGGTCCTGTCCACAATTCTCCGGGAGGTATACTCATGCCTCCTTGCTGCCTTCAACACTGCATCGAACGTCTGGTGCTCGAACTGCTCCACAGCTAATAATATCTCTAAGTGCAGCCCTTGCTGGAACCGCTGAGCCCTATCGAACTCGGTTGCCACCAAGGTGGGGGCGAACCTACTCAGCCTGGAAAACTCGGTCGCATAGCCATCGACCGTTCTGCCTCCTTGCTTCAAGTTGGTAAATCTGGTCTGCAGATCATACCGAGCCACAGCATCAAAGTACTTCGTCTGGAATCTCTCTCTGAACGTCGTCCAAGTAACTGGTGCCGCCAATCCCATGGCCTGAGCTGCCCACCAATCGCGAGCCAAGTCTAACAACTGTAGGCGTACCACCGCCACCTTCTCATTTTCAGGTGTCCTAGCTGCTTCTAGAACCACCTCGGTATCCTGAAGCCAAGCGTCCGCGGCAATCGCATCTTCACTGCCATCAAAGAAGGGAGGGTTCAAGCGCTTGAAACTGTTGGCCGCTTGATTTCCTTGGGGACCTCCTCGGTTTAGTGCATCATGAACTTCCTGGTGCAAGGCGTCGCCTCGACGATCTTGGGATGCAAGCAGTTCCCTGATAAGCCCTACCAAAGGTCCCTCATCCTGTCTAGCTGGTTGAACGGGCGGAGCTTCCTGAACTAGAGGTTCTGAGCCTCCGGGAAGCATAACTCGGGAGGCTACTCCAGAGTGCTGAACTTGATCTTCCTGGCGCTGGGGTGCTTGTCGAGCTTCCTCTGGCTGGTTGGCAGGTCCGGGAGTAATGCCGCTGAAGAAGACGACATAGGGAACAATAAGGAAAGGACCAGGACAGATCAATGATACAAGCATGTGATCAGGTCAAGAATCTCAGGGATTTGAAGATACGAGCAGAGATCAAGGGCGAATATTGATTGAGACATCTATTCGGTAACCCTCACATTTCTTGAATGCCAAGACCTGCATGGGCCACCACTTAAACCGTGTCACGCCCCAGATCCAGAATACTAGAGAGCGGGGGCAGACACAGCCAGCTACGTATATTGAAATAGAATACATCTCAACTATACGGTCACGGCTGTCTGGATATGAGGGTTTACTACAAGCCAGCAGTCTCTTAATGTCAAGCCTATTGTCTCAATCTCAAGCAATTAACAGAGTTACAAGATGTTAGAGCATCAAATATATATATATAAGGCGTCCCAAATATTACATATTGGATGATCATGAAGCTAGTCGTACAAAATGATAGGACTAGCAAGAGTTCAGTCGTACATGATCAACCCTAGGATTTGTTAATCATGTTTACAGCCCGTAGGCAGACAGTAAGTAAAGGTGCATCGAGCTAACAGGTGCTCGTCAGCTAAACGCCTCAAAAGAATAAATTTACATATAAGTGGGTGAATCAAAAGGAAAACCCACTCTTGGCCCGGGTTCCGTCTAGTTGTCACCATTGGGCTGGAAGCTTGGTAGATCCTCGGGAGCTGCTCCGAAATCTGGCCACACAAAACCAGCTGGGTCAAACCCCAGAAAGAGTAAGTGCCACAAAGGAGGCCACAAATAAGAACAAAAGCCAGCATATCAGAACATAAAGAATAAAAGAAAAGTACAAGTAGTAAAAGTACACAGAGCGATAAACGACTAGGGACGTGGAACCATTCCGGGAGCCAGGTTACAATCCTTAAACCAAACAAGGACCGGGATTGTACCCCTTCGCCTGAATAGTTCACTGTCTCTACCCATTTATCGTTAGAGATAAGTAAAACAATCATGATCAAGAGTTCCAGGTACAAGGGCTAGAGAAGACTTAGACAGAGCTGGACACCATTCATTCACAATCGGCCAAGCAAGTACTACGGCTTACTACTTTAACTAACTAGGGTTATCACAAGCCTAATTACTAACAAGATGCAAGTGAGAAACTCCCAGTCCCAAGCCCTGCAGACCATCCAGTTATCCTTCCGCGGGTTGAGAGTTATAGGTGGGTACATCGCCCGGGAGACAAATGTACCCTTAGGTGACTTAGAGGGTGCAACACATGACAGTGTGCTGGAAATGTGCTCTACTCGTCGGCAAGCTACAAGTCCATTAATGCCTCCAGATAACGAGACTGCCTGTGACCGGGAATTCTCCATGTTCTAATTTGATCTAATCATTAGCCTAGTCCAATTTAGCGCGAGTCCCTGGCCGTGGTACCCAGGAAGTCACGTCCTAGACATGATGCAAGACAAGACAAGTGGATTGTACAAGCAAGCAAGCAGGAACACCCACGGTGTCAAGGCAAGTCAAGTTAAGTTATCAAGTCAAGTCAAGTTAAGAGTGCGCCGCCACGGCCACTATCAAGTTATCAAGATAATTCATGTCAGGGTACTTGTCAGGAGTGCGCCACGACGGGCCACTATCATGTCAGGTCGGGTCATGTCAGGAGTGCACCACTACGGGTCGCTGTCATGTTATGCTAGTTCATTGCCATACCAGGCCATATACAATAGTTATTCCAAATATACAAGTAAAATCAAGTTCATGACAAAAGGCGTAAGGATATAAAATGGGCGTAAAATACCTGATACAATACCAATATATATAGGATCATAAAAGAGCCAAGACCAAGAAATAACAAATTCATCATAAACAAGTAGGTAGCACAAGGGGGTCAAAGGTTGGGCTACGCAGGGTATAGACTGCGCATACAAGGCTGCGCAAGAGTTGTCTTGCACAAGGGTTACATTGCGCAAGGGTTACATTGCGCAAGGTGAGCAGTACGCAAGCAATACGCAATGCACAGTACGCAAGCCACTACGCAATGCACAGTACGCAGGCCAGCATACGCAGGGGCTACGCAAGTCACTACGCAATGCACAGTACGCAAGCCACTACGCAATGCACAGTACGCAGGCCAGCATACGCAGGGGCTACGCAAGTCACTACGCAATGCACAGTACGCAGGCCAGCATACGCAGGGGCTACGCAAGCCACTACGCAAGCAATACGCAATGCACACTACGCAAGCAATACGCAATGCGCAGTACGCAGGCCAGCATACGCAGGGTGCAATACGCAGGGTGCAACACGCAGGGTGCAATACGCAGGGTGCAATACGCAGGGTGCAATACGCAGGGTGCAATACGCAGAAGACCCTAAGCAAGGGTTCTACGCAAGCAACACTACGCAGGAGCTCTACGCAGAGGCCGTACGCGGGAGCCGCGTGGCCAACAAGAGGGAAAGGCTGTGTTCTTCTCCTACCTCTGTCCGAGAGGAAGAACACCCAACCCAAAAACTTCAATTCTTCATAACTTTGCCAAATCAAAACCAAATTTAGATTTTCAAGGTTCTAACTTGAGTAAAATTGAATTCTCTTCCATATGGAAGCATCAAAAACCCATAAAATCCAACTAAAATAAATCAAAACCATGTAAATCCGAAAATAATTAAAACCTAGATCTAGAACAATGGAGACTCCAAATCACAAAATTCCAAGTTCTAATGTTGTTCTCCATGTCCTAATCTAGCTAATGAACAAATAAAAAGAGGTGCTTATTTAATGGCAAGATGCACTTGCCTATGGGTGTTGGTGGAGGAAGAAGAAGAAGAAGAAGAAATTAATGGAGAAATTATGGAGGAGAGAGAAAGTAGGTGGGTTATAATGAGGGTGTTGTGGTGTAATGGAGGTGGTGTGTAGGCTATGGTGTTCCATCATGACAAACCAAACCAAACCAATCTCCAAAATAAAACCAAGCCATGGTCTAAAACCCAATTACAAGAATTCAAAAATCCGCAAGTCGAGAATAATAAAATACGTGCCAAAATCCAAATACGAGCATAATACGAAATACGGAAAATGAGGGTGACAGATATGCATGAGTTAAATAGGGTTTAATAGCGTTAAGCATGATTTCTAGTGTATGCTATGCAAATCTAGGTCAAACTCAATCACACCAGGTCAAACTAAGTCACACAAGGTCAAACTAAGTCAAACTAAATCATACTAGGTCATACTAGGCGAAATAAAGTCGAACTAGGTCATACTAAGTCGAACAAAGTCAAACTAGGTCCAGGTTAAGTCAAACAAGGTCAAACAATGTCAATCTAAATCATACTAGGTCAAGGGTTGACCAACAGTTGACTTTTAGTCAACTAGTCAACTCTGGTCAACTTCTAATCCAATCTAGGTCAAACTAGGTCAATGGTTGACTCACAGTTGACTTTCGGTCAACTGGTCAACTCTGGTCAACTCATAGTCCAATCTAAGTCCAATGTTGACTTATAGTTGACTTTGAGTCAAAATAGTCAGCCTTGGTCAAATCTAAGTCAAATACCCTATTCCTAACCATTACCTACCAAGATAATCCACTTACCTTATCTCTATAGGTATCATACATCAATACCTTAAATATCTAGGTAATACCTTAATACCCCCATCTACTTTAGACTAGTAGATAACTCACTATCCTAGGCTAATAGATCCTACCATTTCTTTAGACTAGTATCTACCCATCTATCATAACATCCTTCCAATACCTTACCCTTAGACTATAGGTAAATTCCATTACCTTGTCAATACCTTAGACTTCTTATTTACCCTCCAAGATACTAACTATCACTCTAAGATACTAACTTGTATCTAACACTCTAACTTACTAGTATCCTAATCTCTAAGATACTAAAATATATATATTTAGGACACTAGCTATATACATCTAATTGTCTAACATATACTTCTAGTATACTAAATTCTAAGTTACTAACTAGTAGTATCCTACTCAAGGTAATATGACACACTAACCTATGACACCATGATACCAACTTACATCTCTAGACTACTATCTATCCACTAACTTAGGATACTAATTTATAATATAGGATACTAATTCTATATCTAAGCAATCCTAGGATACCAACCAAGATATCATATACTTATCCTTTTTGGTATCCCAATATCCATATCTTGGTTGTAAGTCCAAAATCTTAGTCTAGGTGTAAATATCTTAGTCTTCCAATACCCAAACTATAGTTATATAGCATATATTTATCTACCCCAAGCCATCAGATAACCAATACCTGAGTATCTAGCCTAAGTATCTAGGTAACCATACCTTACCTTAAAGGTAAACCCAATACCATGAAGGTAAACCCCCTATTACCTTGTCTTCAAGGTAAACTCACTACCTTACCTTGTGATAAGGTAAACCCCTTTACCTTAAAGTAAGATAAATCATAATATCCTAAGATACCAACATCTAGTATCCTAAGATACTACCAATCTATAAATTAACCACTATCTAACTTAACTCTAATCTATACAAGATACAACTTTTCTAACTATCTAAGATATCTAACTATTGGGATACTAACTCTTCTAATCTTCAACCACACACACACAAACCATAGATAACCAAGATACTAATATCTAACTATAACATATATGTATATATATCCATCTCTAACTCTAACCAACTAACATATGTCATATCTAAGTAACAATAACATAGACTAACACAACTAACTATCTAACTTATACAAGATACAACTAGCTAACTTCTAAGATACCTCTAACCTCTACATAAATTCTAACATAACCACTAACAGACTAATATATCCAAACATACAACATCTAAATCCCTCTCCACTCCAACACTAACATACACACAAACACATATACCAAATACATCCCATCTCTATTAATACACCCACACACATCTATATAGAAACACACTACCACTCAACCAAAACACAAATCACTCAACAAACCACACTAGTCTCAAGTCAAATAGGATGGCATGATCCTCCCAACTCTCTTACCTTCACAACACACATACTACACTACCATCTATACAGCATCAAACACACACTAGCTCATATCCTCTATCAATCTAACTTCTCTCTACTAACCACACACATCCTTATCTTATTCAAACACACACACTATACTAACATATATTATCTAACAATAATATATATATATATATATATCATACATATTCTTGACAACCTATGATACCAATATTCACTTGACATCCATATTACATAGGCTCATAGGATACACAAAATGTCCATATCGTATAGTCAATTTTTTACTCAAAATCAATACTGGACCTATTAGACCTATTCAATAAATTCTAGATTAAAGTATGTCGTAGCCCTTCGTATTAGCTTTCTGAAACTTTAAACGGATCGCATTTTTGTGTCCGAAAACACCCAGAATCGCGAAAACACCGAAACGCGTTCATCTTTCGGACAACTGACACTCAAACAGTTTTACAGAAAGTTCTAGAACGATTTTGGCATATTAATATATATATTTTGAAAGATAACTTCGATACGGTTCTTTTAAAAATGGGAGATTAATCGGAATCTTGAGCTAGGAATTATGGCATTTCTAAGTTGTTCTGGCTACTAAAAACATGGATGAAAATTATGATGAATTTGGGTTGTTTTGGACAAAAGAAACACATACTAACTATATTATCTTGAAAACTAACTAGATTATCTAACTCACTAACTTAACACTAACACACCAACACTCTATCACACACACAAGACACATATCAATATATGTACACAAAATCCCCCAAATCAGTCAACATCCATAAATATAACAATATTTGATATTTTTACATAAAAATAGGGCTTGTAGGCCTAATACATAGATTCAAACATTGTTATCTAAATGAGAGCAAACCTAAACATCCTAACCATGGTTAATCTACTCTCTAACACATGAAAATCTGAAATTAGAAGACAAATAAGCATATGGGCAAAAACACAAACACATGGTATGCCCCCTTTGGAATCTCTCTATGGGGGACACCAAACCCATCCCAAACTCCTAAAGAGGACTCAAACGAGCCTCTAAAACATTCCTAATGGTGTCTCATGCATGGGGGTGGTTTCTATGGGTTCAAAACTAACAAATATGCAAGGAAAATATAAAATAGAGAAGGTTTAGAGAGATAGAGAGAGAGATACATATTGTAGTTGATTCCCAATGAACTACCCAAAAGACACGAATCTGACACTGTCTCTTCTAGCAAATGGACCCTCCTCCTTAATTTTGGCTCCACAATCCTTGTAGCTCTCTCTCCTTGTAAGAATGAGAGGATTTGGTGGAGAAAAGAGAAGATTTGAGATATGAATCAATGGGATTTGCTCTCAAGATTGGGAAGAACACTAAAATAGGAATGGAGGCTACTTTGCAAATTAAAAGGAGATGGACCCTCTCTTGGATGCCATAAGGGTTAGGTTTGGGCCAGTAGAAAATGTCTAATATGCCACTAATAGGTCCCCTTTGGTTAATCTAAGTCATGCAAAGGTTTGGAGACAAAAGGGTCAAGTTTCTAATCTCTAAATAACTAAACTTGTCATGTGGGTTTATTCTATATGCACTAGCCTAATGAGATGAGTTTGTGGGCCATGCCTAACTAATCTTTGGGTCCCGACTAAAGTCTAAACTACCCGGGTCACTAACACAAGTCAAAACTAGACGAAACTCAAACCCGGCTAAACTAATACCCAAAATACAATATTAATAAATAAATATTCATAAAATATTAAAATATGAAAAATGACAAATTTACTCTCAATTTTGAAAACAAGCTAATCCTACCCCCCCTAGAAAAATTTTGTCCTCAAAATTCAAAATGGTTGTACTCTTCTCTAGGCCAAGCCCCCAACAATCAAAGTCTACTAAATTTTATCCAATGTTATACAACATACAATTCTATGGAATGGGAACAAACATGCATGGTTTTAGTCTCTACAGTATCATGTTATTGCAGTCTCCAATAGGGTTTTTTCCTATTAATCTAGCATGATCATCACATATGCAAGCTAATGGTACTAAGAAAGCAATCAAACAATCAATAGGTGGAAAGAAATAGGAAAAAGGAAAGAACAAGACCTAACCTCCTAATCCATTACCTGCAGTGTGGGTCTCCTCGACTGTTATCGTAAAAGCCCTACCCTGGCAGGGTATATCCCGCTGCTAGTGCGGGGCATTATACTGTGCTACAGGTGGCCTAGCTCCCACTCTCTTCTCTAAAATATCCAAGTAACATCTCTACTGATACCTACTCCATTATACTAGGGTACCCTTTATAGGGTAGCTATTTTGTAATCTGATAAACATACCATCCAAAATCAAGTTATCGAAATCCTTGTCACACCAGTAAGTATGGATGCAATAAACCATGCAGCCCGCAACTAAGGTACATACCTCTAAGATCGTGGTATCTAACATTTTCACATTGTCGCAGCTTGGCTATGAAAACCTTAAATTCCTACAACCCAAGAAATACATCCAAAATCAGACCCTATGTTTTTGCTATGCCTGCTAACATGGCTGTGGAAGACTTTAGATTCCATAACCGAGGCAAATTAGCCCAAAGGTTTATCCTGGTAGAAAATCAATGAACACCAATAATCAAATTTAACCACGGACAAGGAAGAATAGACATAAACAGTTGGAATCAAATTTTGAGATAGTTTATCATGAGATTCTCAAGGGTCATCCCTAGAATCTTCTTAAGAATTCCTAACTGTGATTGAGTATCCTTAGTCTATAGCCAATATCTTCTTAACCTATAGCAGGCTCGTCGCAGCACTCTAAGTCGAGCACCACTACGACAACGCACTAATTGCGACTTCTGACCTGCGTGGGCCTCCACTAAAAAATGTATCACGACCCGCACCCGGAGTAAGGGCACGAGTACGAGACAATGTCCCAGCCAACGCCGCAGAAACGGTATAAAACGCTGTCTAGGTCTACAATCTAACAACAGTTATAATATCAAAATCTATCAAAAATGGTCAACTCCGAACGGAGAACAAGGAATGACAATATAATATACTCAATCACAAACTTTAAGAAGATAGATGATACTGAAAGATAAAGACAACAAGATATGAAAATATTATCCTGAAAATGCAACACAGAATAATACAAGTCCAAAGTCTCAGAGTCAACAATCTCAAATACTAATACCAAATAATAACAAGCCAATGTGTAATCTGGAGACAAAGTCCAATACTAAACTAATCTAGCTAAGCTACTCCAATGCCTCATCGGCTGGAGCTAACCCTTGCTGAACTATGGTCTCCAAGTCTAAGCCAACTACGTCATAGGGACCATAGTAGGTACGACACTCCTCATCGCCATAATCTGTAAAATTTTGTCAACATATCCAGTCAGGATGGAACGAGCACAAATCTCCAATAACAGTTCTAGTTAGACGATATTAAAAATATAGCAATAAATAGAGAGAATATACAAGGTAAAGTGGTACGTACATAAATCATGGTAAGTTATTTCAAGACTGTAAATGAATGTAAGAACAAGAGAACACTGTATATCGTGTACAGGAATCAGAAAAACTACAATCTATGTAAGTTTTGCACTAGTTTTAACATATGATCGGCATAAAAACTTACACAGGGAAAATGGCCTGGCTAATTATACGTGCGGTGTATGATTAACACTCATAAGGAACAATATCTTGCACATGGAGGATTTGATCACATATCTACGCTAATACCCCCGTCCCCGACTAGTATAGTGGATCCAACCATGACACGTCATGACACGTATTCTATGAAAGGTAGCTAGCCTTCGTAGGAATCATATCTATACAATACACAAGAAACAAGGAAAACTTGCACATGATATACCAAGGAATACAAGGAATAATATCTCATGACGGGATCCAGACCAATACCAATCCGTGTGAACAATGTGATAAGAGAACAAGGATATCTACTCTAAATACAGGAAACATAGACGATATCATAAAATATAATCACTATCAGAGAATGTACTCGTCTGAGATCTGGTGGAAAATATAAACAATGTATCGAGGCTCCGAGTAAAGTCACAGACCTAAAGATGAGATATGCATGAGTTAAATAGGGTTTAATAGCGTTAGGCATGATTTCTAGTGTATGCTATGCAAATCTAGATCAAACTCAGTCACACCAGGTCAAACTAAGTCACACCAAGTCAAACTAAATCATACTAGGTCAACTAGGCCAAACAAAGTCGAACTAGGTCATACTAAGTCAAACAAAGTCAAACTAGGTCAAGATAAGTCAAACAAAGTTAAACAAGGTCAAACTATGTCAATCTAGATCATACTAGGTCAAGGGTTGACTACATTTGACTTTTGGTCAACTAGTCAACTCTGGTCAACTTCTAATCCATTCTAGGTTAAACTGGGTCAATGGTTAACTTTTGGTCAACTAGTCAACTCTTGTCAACTTCTAATCCAATCTAGGTTAAACTGGGTCAATGGTTAACTCACAGTTGACTTTTGGTCAACTGGTCAACTCTGGTCAACTCCTAGTCTAATCTTGGTCCAATGTTGACTTGCAGTTGATTTTGAGTCAAAACAGTCAACCTTGGTCAAACATGGTCAAATCTAAGTCAAATACCCTATTCCTAACCATCACCTACCAAGATAACCCATATCATATCTCTATAGGTATCTTATATCAATACCTTAAATATCTAGTTAATTCCTTAACACCCCATCTACTTTAGACTAGTAGATAACTCACTATCCTAGGCTAATAGATCATACCATTTTTTTAGACTATTATCTACCCATCTATCTTAAAATCCTACCAATAGCTTACCCTTAGACTATAGGTAAATCCATTACCTTGTCAATACCTTAGATTTCTCATTTACCCTTAAAGATACTAACTATCCCTCTAAGATAATAACTTGTTCCTAATACTCTAACTTACTAGTATCTTAATCTCTAAGAAACTAAAATATATATTTAGGACACTAGCTATATACATCTAACTATCTAACATATACTTCTAGTATCCTAAATTCTAAGTTAGTAACAAGTAGTATCCTACTCAAGGTAATATGCTACGCTAACCTATGACACCAAGATGCCAACTTACATCTCTAGACTACTATCCATCCACTAACTTAGGATACTAATTTCTAATATAGGATATAAACTCTATATCTAAGCTATCCTAGGATACTAACCAAGATATTATATACTTTATCCCTACTGGTATCCCAATACGCTTATCTTGGTTGTAAGTCCAAAACCTTATTCTAGGTATAAATACCTTAGTTTCTCAATACCCAAACTATAGTTATCTAGCATCTATTTATCTACCCTAAACTATTAGATAACCAATATCTTAGTATCTAGCCCTAGTATCTAGGTAACGATACCGTACCTTGAAGGTAAATCCAACCTTGTCTAGAAGGAAAACACACTACCTTACCTTGTGATAAGGTAAACCCCTTTACCTTAAAGTACGGTAAATCACAATATTCTAGGATACCAACATCTAGTATCCTAAGATACTACCAATCTACAAACTAACCACTATCTAACTTAACTCTAATCTATACAAGATACAACTTATCTAACTATTGGGATACTAACTCATCTAATCTTCAACCACACACACACAAACCATGGATAACCAAGATACTAATATCTAACTATAACATATATGTATATATATATATATATATATATATATATATATCCATCTATGACTCTAACCAACTAGCATATGTCATATCTAACTAACAATAACATAGACTAACACAACTAACTATCTAACTTATACAAGATACCACTATCTGATTTTTAAGATACCTCTAACCTCCACATAAATTCTAACACAACCACTAACATAATAACATATCCATACATACAACATCTAAATCCCTCTCCAATTTAATACTAACACGCACACAAACACATATACCAAATCCTCCCTCTATCTTCAAACACACCCACACACATCTATATAGAAACACACTACCACTCAACCAAAACACAAATCACTCAACAAACCATATTAGTCTCAAGTCAAATAAGATGGCATGATCCTGCCAACTCTCGCACCTTCACAACACGCATACTACACTTCCATCTATATATCATTAAATACACACTTGCTCATATCCTCTATCAATCTCACTTCTCTCTATTAACCACACATCCTTATCTGATTCAAACATACACTGTACTAACATATATTACCTAACAATAATATATATATATATATATATATATATATATATATATATATATATATATCCTACCCCATTGCCATCTGCTACTCCCGCTGGGTTACCCGGATTGCAGGGCACGACAGATCCCGGTACCCCCAGGCGCACTCCCTCTGTTGGAGGACCCCTCCCCTCCCGACCTCCTCGAGCGGGCGCCCCCTTCGGTGCCATCCCTCCAGTCTCTTTCGCCGACATGGTGAGACCGGACCGTGCCTCTCATCAACACCCGATCATCCCCGATGTCCCGCTCCCCAAGATCGATTCCCCACACCCTCAGAGGGTCAGCCTCTTTCGATCCACTTTTTTGAGGCTGACCTGTCCACTCTGCATCAGAGGTTCTCCATCACCTTCATTCTCCAATTCTCTTCTGGGTGTCCTAAACTTGCCAAGGTCCATGAACACATTGCAAAATGGAAGTTCACTTCAACATATAGAGTGGCTCCCTTGGACCCCAAAAGCATTTTGTTGCTTATTTCGGCAGAAGAAGATCAATAAATTGCCCTCATCCACGACACCAGCAAGGTGGACTCCAAAACTATGACAGTTGTCAGATGGTCGCAAACCCTCAACTCAAGAGAAGACTCACCTATTATGGCTGCTTGGGTCACTCTACCTAACCCCCCTGATCTTCTTCATCCCTACGGCGCTCAGAAGGATTGTCAACTCGTTCGGCACCTTCGTGGCCATGGCAGAGGAAACCAAGAACCTAACCAGAGCCAACTACGCCAAAGTCTGCATGGAACTTGACATATCCAAAGAACTCCCAAAATTCATTAAGATCGAATTAGGGTAGCAAACCCATACCCAGCCGCTTATCTATGATAATAATGTCCTATTTTGCAATCATTGTCACATCAGAGGGCACCTCACCAAATTCTTCTACAAAGCTCACCTGGAGTTAAGACAAAAAAAATGATATAAGTCGCAAGGAAAAAAACACGCAGAAACAACTGAAGAAATTGCCCCAATCAAAACCACCCTCAAACTCACACCTCAAATTCGAAGATAGCACAGATCTAACCTGAGCGGTCACCTCACCCCTCCCCCACAAGACAGTCCTATCTCACCAAAATCCTACCTGATAGCCACCACCAACAGGTTTGAAGCTCTGAGCATGGAAGACATCACCAACGAAGGAGAGACTCACATGAACCCCCCCCCATGGAGGTCACCATCCTGAAGTACAGAGACCCGGCAGGCAAGACAAAGTCTACCTCCCCCTCCAGCAGTTCGTACCTAGTCAGCAGAGAGACCCCCATCACCAAGTCCCAGAACACCGAGGAGGGCCCAAAACCCCGAGCATCCCAGAGATAGAGACAGGTGACATCCAATCCAACTCTCCAAACAACGCCAAAGCCACCTAACGCCCGATGGAACAAAAGATCACAGACAGGATTCGACAAGCTGAGGAAGCAGGATTGTTGGACCCCTACAACCCGATGAGCGCCATCGCAGACTCTGACGGATCCGAAATTGAGGCCGACCTCACGAGGATGGAAGAACACAGGTGCCGCCCGGATGTTCGTACCGGGACCACATCAAATCCTCCAGAAAATAGCATCAAAAACACAAACAAACTACACAAGAAGAAGGGCAAGAACAAACAAGGACAACACTTGGCAAGGACCACGTGGTCAGCTGTGAAGCTCCACAACTCAGACCCCCCTCCCACCCTTAATGCTTAACATTCTTTCATGGAATATGAGAGGTCTAGCGAATAACCCGACACTGAATAGAACCATCAGCATTACTAAAACTAACAAAATCGACATCTTTGTCGTCATTGAACCCAAAATCCCTCAAAAACGAATCAACGGGATCCGACTCAGTCTCGGATTAGTGACTGCCATCGCTGGATGCCATAACATCTGGATCTTCTTCTCTGTTGGCATCAAGTTTGACCTAGTTCAGAACTCCAGGTAGACCCTTTCCTGCTGGGTTGAGCGCCCGCAGATGCAATTTCGAGCCCTTCTTTCTACAGTTCACGGCAGCTACGACTTTCTGGAGTGTCGCCTGCTCTGGGACCAACTAATAGAAGCACACCCCCCCCCAACAACCTCTCGTGGATCTGCCTCGGAGATTTCAACACCATCTCCAGTAGCTCAGAGATATCCGGGGGCCGCCCGCCCCCCTTTCGGCCATGGAAGACTTTAACAACTTTATCTTCAACGCGCAACTCACCCAACTCCCATTTTTCGGCAATGCTTTCACTTGGTGTAACATGCAGGAAGGCCACCGACGACAATACTCTCGTCTGGATCGAGTTCTGATCGACGGACCATGGGCAGATATGGGAAACCTATCCAACCTCTCCCACCTGAACTCCACAGAATCGGATCTCTCCCCCATCGTCATCGTAATCAAAAGTAACTCCCAATACATCAAAAAACCTTTTCGATTTTTGAACTTCTGGAGACACCACCCACAGTTCATTACAGTAGTTATAGCTGCCTGGAACTCCTCTAACAACCCAGACCCCCTGGTTAGAGTGGTCACAAACTCTCCGCCACCAGCAAGGCCCTTTTCTCGTAGAGCAAGGCCGCGTTCGGCAACATCTTTCAAGCTATCAGAACTGCTGAGGATGATGTCACCAGAGCGGAAAGCCGGTTCGTCACGGAATGAACCCCGGAGGCTCAGGCTTTGCTTAACCTGGCTAAAGCCATCCTCAAGTCTAGACTGAAGGTTGAGACAGAATTCTGCAAACAAAAGCCAAGCTTGCATGGGATCTTAAAGGGAATCGCAACTCTGGATTCTTCCACGCATGTGTCAAGGGTCGTAGACAACATCTTAACCTACACTGTATCATAGACGACAATGGCGTCCAGCTCCACGACCAGAAGAACATTCAAGAGGCGGCGGCGCAGTTCTTCTCGTCCCTCTTCACCAAAGAGGTGATCGTCAAGGATGACGACTTCCTCTCCAAGGTCCCTGCTATCATCACTGACATTAACAACGACATGCTCATGGTCACACCATCTGCTGAGGAAGTTAAGGCGGCGGTCTGGATGCTAGATGAACACAGCGCCCCTGGGCCAGACGGATTCTCTGGGACATTCTTTAGAAAATGTTGGGACATCATCGCTTCGGATTTACTTGAAGCCACCATTGCTTTCTTCCAAGGTGCGAGATACACGACAGCTATTGCCAGGGAGAATCTCATTCTCATTCCTAAAAAAGATAATCCAGAAACCTTCAGAGACTTCAGGCCCATAAGCTTATACAACTTCACCAACAAGATTATCTCGAAAATCATCGCAAATCGCATGTCCAACCTACTACCCAAGATCATCTCCGAAGAGCATAGCGGATTCGTGAAGGGGAGAAACATCATGGACAATATCTTTCTCGTCCAAAAATGGTCACCTGCATAAAATTCCCAGCTAGAGGAGACAACGTCGCGATCAAACTGGATATGGAAAAGGCGTATGATCACCTTGACTGGCAATTCATGATCTGGGTGTTTAGAGCCATTGGCTTCTCAGAACCAAAGATTGACATTGTATACAGGTCTAACCGCAATTCCAGATTCTCCACCATAATCAACGGTCAAGCTGAAGGTTTTTTCCTATCCGGTCGGGGTGTGCGCCAGGGCGACCCTCTCTCTGCCACCATATTCATCATCGTTGTCGAAGCGCTCAGCAGAAATCTCAATAACATGACCAAAAATAATCAATTCAATCACCATCACACCAACACCGGATGTCCTGTTATCACTCACCTGGCCTACACGGACAATGTCCTCATCTTCTCCTCTGGTGACATCGGTTCGGTGGATGTAGTCCATAAAAGCAAGAGTGTCATCTACACCCACCATAAAGCGGACATGATACACTCCAATAGGCTATCCAACATGACTTCTTACACCATAGCTTATCCTCCTTTCTTCTACATAGGTTGCCCGTTGGTGTACGGTAAGTCGAACGCCAGCATTTTCGATTATATGGTGAGCTCTATCCATAAAACGACTGAGGACTGACACAATGCCACTCTCTCGCCTGGCGGCAAGCTGATCTTGATTAAGCATGTCCTCTCCTTCATTCCCATATTCTCTCTAGCTGTATGCGGACCCCCCAAGAAAGTCATCACTTCGATAGAATCCATATTCGCTAAATTCTTTTGGAAAAGCAGCCATGGGGAAGACAAACACCACTGGGCCAGTTGGATCACCATGGCCAAACCTACCGGAGAGGGCGGATTGGGCCTGAGCCGCTTAGATTACCTGGTAGGCGCATGGTCCATGAAGTTATGGTGGAAGATGCGCACGGGCAACTCTCTCTGGACCAGATTCGTGAAGGCCAGATATTTCAGACTCTCCTACCCGATGATCGCTTTAGTTACCAGCAGAACCTCTGCCACCTGGCGCCGTATGTCCCGCGGTAAGGCGCTTACCGAACCTCATATCCACCTTCGGTTGGGCAACGGTCACGCTTCGATGAACTACGAGTGATGGCTAGGCGACGAGCTATACAATAATCAGCATCACCACATCGGAGAGATCTATGATCTGTGGGATTCAGGTTACGGTTGGAATTGGGACAGAGTGCGCAATAGGCTCGGACAGGAAGCGATAGACAGACTTGCTGCCGCTCAGTTGTAGATTACCAACGAGCCAGACAGCCTGAGGTGGACCTCGACACCGAATGACGCTTTCTCCCTCGCGTTTGCCAGACTCATAGCGAAAGGGGCTGGCACTCCGTGTCCCCTCATTGCACCTTCCTGGAAATCCTGTATTTCTATTAAATGGTCGATCCTGGTCTGGAGAGCTCAGAGAAGGAAACTTCCGACAGACAACTCAATCGCATCTTTTGGTTTCAGCCTGGCTTTGAGATGTCACTGTTGTATTTCCCTTCATGTCGAGTCGGTGGAGCACGTCCTCCTCGTTAGCGATCTATCAATGCAGATGTGGGACAGCCTCAGCATCAGGTACGGAGTTCATCATCCTCCAGGGGGCTTCAACGATCTCCTAGCCAGCTGGGGAACCTCCTACGGCCGACAGATCGTTGCAGCGGCCGAGATTTGGGTTCTGTGGAAGAACCAAAATAAATTCAGGTACGAAGGTCGTTCATTCCAACCTCATCATCTGATCTCCGAGGTCCTTCGCCAGATCAGCAGAATACGAAGGCGTTGCTCCTATTCCGCAGACATCTTCTCGGTCGCCTGGGAATAGTCTTCTCTGGTCCGAGTTTTTATTTAGGTTCTTGTCTCTGTTGCCCTGTCATTTTTGGTCATATGCCTTCTTGTGTGTGGCGCGCATACTTGTATAGGCATCGACATTTTGTGCCTTATACATCAATAAATTCCTCTTTTCCAAAAAAAAAAAAATAAGGAACACATACTAACTATATTTTCTAGGATACTAACTAGATTATCTAACTCACTAACCAAACACTAACACACCCACACTCTATCACATAAAACCCCCAAATCAGTCCACATCCATAAATATAACAATATTTGATATTTTTACATAAAAATAGGGCTTGTAGGCCATAATACATAGATTCAAACATTGGTATCCAAATGAGAACAAACCTAAACATCCTAACCATGGTTAATCTACTCTCTAACACATGAAAATCTAAAATTAGAAGACAAATAAGCCTATGGAGAAAAAACACAAATACATGGTGTGCCCCCTTTGGAATCTCTCCATGGGGGACACCAAACCTATCCCAAACTTCTAAATAGGACTCATGCATGGAGTGGTTTCTATGGGTTCAAAACTAACAAATATGCAAGGGAAATATAAAATAGAGAAGGTTTAGACAGAGAGATATACCTATTGGGAGTTGATTCCCATTGAACAACCTAAAGGACACGAATCCGACACGGAATCTTCTAGCAAATGGGCACCCCTCCTTGCTCTTGGCTCCACAATCCTTGTAGCTTCCTCTCCTTGCAAGAATGAGAGAATTTGGTGGAGAAAAGAGAAAATTTGAGAGAAGAATCAATAGGATTTGCTCTCAAGATTGGGAAGAACACTAAAATGGGAATGGAGGCTACTTTACAAATAAAAAGGAGATGGAACCCTCTCTTGGCTGCCATAAGGGTTATGTTTGGGCTAATAGGAAATGTCTAATATGCCCTTAATAGGTCTCCTTTGGTTAATATAAGTCATGCAAAGGTTTGGGATCAAAATGGTCAAGTTTCTAATCTCTAAATAACTAAACTTGTCATGTGGATTTAGTCTAAATGCACTAGCCTAATAACATGAGTTTGTAGGCCATGCCTAACTAGTCTTCGGGTTCCGACTAGAGTCTAAACTATCCGGGTCACTAACACAAGTCAAAACTAGACGAAACTTGAACCCGGCTAAACTAATCCCCAAAATACAATATTAATAAATAAAGATTCACAATATTAGAATATAAAAATGACAAATTTACCCTCAATTCTAAAAATAGGCAGTTACATAGCAGTTGAGCATTATCATCTATAAAACCCTATTCTTTTCCACTACAAGAACAGGATTGAGGAGGAGTTTAATCGATCGAGAAAGCAGCTGAACCCCTACCTGACTCTAATAGGTAATCTTGTTATGTTGTAAACTTGTAATTCTGTCATTAACAAGATCAAGGATTAAATTGATAGGTGTTTGATGAAAATCCTAAGAGGTGTTTGTATGGAATGATCGGTCTATGTGTAGTAGCGTGCCGCCATATGGATTAGGGAACATAGCCTATATCGCAGCAATAACTACTACCTAATGCACATATGTGGTGTGTCAGTTGGCGTACATACTGTCGTTGATGTATCAGTAAATAAGGGGATATCCAGAGTAGCACCTGTGCATGTTCCTATGAGGGCTAATTAAGGATATGGGTGTACTGGTGATTTAGGAGAATCAATATAAGGGATATAAAAGATATTGTGTACAGTATGTAACCTGTGTACAGGTGTGGAAGTTGTATTAGTCTAGTTGGGATATTGTATCTGTATACTCCCAGGGCTAGAGAAAACTTGTAGGCATTATCTAGGTCCTAAAAATCAAGTTGCATTTATCAAATAAGCAGAGGAAATTAAATTGCGCACTCTTCAAATGGACTGCGCAGGAGGCAGATTGTACTACAATTCAAACGCACAAGTTGAACTGCGCTACCACCCAAGCGCGCTACGCTGACGTGGCAATGCCATCATTACCTGACAAAAATCTGATCTTCTGACAGTTGACAGCCCGATAAACGAGGAGTCCTTTCGTTTCTTGTACAGCACAGCGCTCGAGGACAGCTGTACAGCCAGCGCAGTATGACAACTTAACTTCTGCGCAGTTTGACCAAGCCCGAGTCTCAGCGCAGTCTGATGCTAGCACTTTTCAAGTGGCACAATCCATCAAGATAACTGACATTTATTATGTGGCTTACATGCCATCAATTGCTCGCCACGTGGCAACCGCCTGTGCACGACTGTGCGCATTTTAATCAAATAATACCATGCGTCTAATACAGTTGGCCCACGATCGAGTAACTGCCAGCACAGGTTACTGTTTGTGCAGTCTGTTGCTAGCACAGTTCATCATGTGCAATCCAGAATAACTATAAATTAGTTATTTCTAGAACTCTATAAATAGAGTTTCAAGTCCTTCATTAAAGACATCATATCACTATTATCATAAAAGATCAGATGTTCTGGTCCAAGTGCTGCTGCATTCTTCAGAGGCTTTCGTCTTCAAAGTTCACATCGTCCAAGGAATGAAGCGATCATCTTCAGATCGAATTCCTATAGTTGTACTTTCCCAGAATCCAATTATAATCTTCTTTCAAAATTTATGAAATAAAAGACTTTTGTTTATGCAAATAAAATGGCGACTCTGCTGGGGACGACTTTCTCCTCCGACGAGGAAGTGACAACTCAATGTGACGTTGCGTCTATCGGAAAGACGCAGAAGACGCTGGTTGTAAAGGTCAACCAGACTGCCTACGAGGCGATGATCAACTCTGGGGCTACTCGTCGCACTGCAACCTCTGCCAAGAGCAAGGTTCGTTCAGTGTGGACTCCAAAGTCCTCTGTGCAGTCCTCTGTGCAGTCCTCTGCACAGTCCTCTGCACAATCATCTGCGCAACCTGCTGTCTCTACTGCCAAGGAACCAGTTGCAACTTCTGCCCTTGCACAACATACTGCTCTTTCTATCACAGCACAACCCACTTCCTATGCTACTCTGGCAAAGTGCAAGACTCCTCTCCCTCTGGCACAGTTGGCGACCTCCTTCCCTCCTGCACAATCCACCATTCCTGCAACCAGAGTGCAACTTAAACATTCTGAAGCCAGGACTCCTGCTGCGCAAACTATAGTTTTTGTGGCCAAAAGGCCATCTGTCAAAGCTTCCCAAGCACAATCAGCCAATGCGCCTATTGCCACTTCAACCTCTGCGCAAGCTGTTCCAGTGCAGTCTAATAGGGATAGTCCTTTGGCTAATCTCCCTTCTTCTCACAGCAAGGAGAAAAACTCTGCTCCTCTTCCCAAGCACCCTATTGCTCCAGCGCAATCCACTGTGGGTAGTCTGTTGACTGTTCCTCCTCCTCTTCAGAACAAAAAAAGGCCCGTTGGTCTTTTCTTGAACTTCTTCTTTCCACGACTTGGAATACAACAGAGGGAAATGCTTTTTAGCCAACCCTCCTTCACAAAACAAGGGAAAAGGTCCTTTGGTCTTTTCTCAGTCTTCTCCGATTTTTACCGTAGAAGATCCATCTGAACGTGCCTCGGCACCAATCAGTACAAGAACTCTCTTAAACAAGAGCTCTTCCCTCCCTGCCAAAGGGAAATGTACTGATCAAAGAGGTATTCTGCCTACTCCGGTAGCGGAACTCCAAGATCTCCCAATTCTCAGGATATCCCGCTCAAAAAAGGAAAAATTACTGGTGTCTCAGACAGAAACCCCTGGGGGTGATTTTGTTGATCTACAGACTTATCTCAATAGACTAGCTTCTATGAAACGCAAGCAACCAATGCCGAAGATCAACCTGCATCAGAGGCAAATTTCCAGGATGAAAAATCCTGACATCTATGCTAATAAAGTGAGTACTTCTCTATATACTCACGGGGCAAAACATCTGAAGAACCGAAACCATGTTCCGAATGTGGTGAAAGAACATATCCCTCAGACTTCTTCTCGTCCCGTTATTATTTCTGACCTCCGAGAGCACCTCAAGCAAAAATGGGACAACATCTCAATATCTCCAGTTCAACCACTTGAACATCATTGTAATCACAAGGTTGTCATCAAGTATTGTTGCCAGACAACAAAATGATCTGTTTTCAATCGTCTGAATTTTGTAACTTCTAAACCAATGTCAGAAGATAAAGACGAAGTGTTGTATGCTTCCGTCAACATGGCTTCTCGAGACAGTGGGGGTAGAAAGTGCTCCAAACACGGCAAGCCTCGCAGGCCCAGCCAGCGGTACTTAGATTTACTCCAAGAATCTTCTGAAGGAGTATTTCGACACCCCCGATCCCGAAGTTGAGACACAATGGGGCATGGGAATCTTCTCCAAGATCCCTCTGGTCATCTCCCTATTTCTTATTCAGGAGATGATTTCTTCTCTGATTATGATGTATACATCGAAAGTTCTGAACAGACAGTGTCTTCTACTGTACCTAGAGAAGTGACAGCTTATGTTGTCACTGAAGACTCAGACGCTTCTAGTTCAGCAAATCAAGAACAATAAATTATTGCACTGGAGGATAACCTGAAGACCATGGCTGAAATGGTTGAAAGTATGCATTCTATCATCGTGGCCCGACATACATTACCACCGACCGCACCTGCTGTAAATCCTGAGATTATAGCATCATCGGTACCTGTCAATGCAGGTCTGGGGGTAGTATCTTCTCAAATAGCCCCTGTACAAATTCAACCCACACCAGTCAGTCAAGAGCTGGGGTTAGCACTTACCATGCTGTTCCTCCCTCCAACACTATAATTCAGCCTGCTCCTTTTTCATCATTGGAGGATGCTAATGAAGCTGTCAAACTCTTGCGTACTCAATTTAAGACTTTTAAAGAGAAGGGCAATTTACAAAGATTGGGGATCAAATAATCCTATCCGGTTGAATGGAAGGAAATTCCATTCCCTCCTAAATACAAAATCCTTACAATTTTACTGTTTGACGGTAGCACTTCTTTGAGTCAGTTCATTAACCACTTTGAAGTAATGACTGTTCAACTTCAGCCAAATGACGCTCTTCTTACTAGGGTATTCGTCGACTATTTAGCTGGTGTAGCATACGATTGGTACAGAAGCTTGCCTGATGGCTGTATCATCTCTTTCTCGGGTTTGAAACAAATTTTCTTGGAGCGATTCTACGAGGAAATCAACGACATGACCATGTCGGCCCTCAACAAGATCAAATAAAGACATAATGAAACCGCTGATAGTTTTATTAAAAGATTCCGTCGAGAAGCATTAAAGATGCCTCCTGGAACTCCGGCCGCTATCACTATAGATACCTGCAAGGCAAATCTTTTGCCTATCATCAGCATGTGGACGGGGTCAACTCAATTTCAAGACTGGCCATCATTCATTGTCAATGCTAAAGCAGCTGAAGTTAGTGCTGACAAGTTCAAGCAGTTGGGGGTACACATGTCTAATCCCGACAAGGATGAACACCCGACAGCTAGTAGCGGTAATCGCCAGAACAACCGTAAGGGTAAAGAAACTTTGAACATCAATTTGAAGAACAAAGAATCTCTGGTTGTCAACATATCTCCACCTACGCCTGCTTCTACTCCTTCTGTCCCTCTACCAAGGAAACCTCATCCGAAAGTAGAATACTCCTTTGACGAGAACGACACCGTGAGCAACTTCGATTGCTTGATCAAAAGCAATAAGCTCCAACTTCCAGACCCGAAGAAGCCTGACGAGGTTGGTAAGATTGATCATCCCAAATATTATATTTATCACAGGTTCATTGGTCATCCCACTCGAGCATCTTATGTGCTCAAAGGCAAGATTCAGGAGTTAGTCAATGTCGGTGTTGTCACTCTTCAACAAGATGAGAAGACTGTTACCGCGAACATGGTCTCAGTACAGTTCGGTAACTTCCCTCCACATATGGTACAACATGGTGTCATCCCTATCCCCAAGGCCGCCCTTGAGATCGAGAATCTCCCTCCTCCACGGAGTGAAGGTCTTGTCCTCTTATCTCTTGATAACGGCGAGATTATGTGGATCCACTCGGACCTTGTTACAGACTTTGAGACTCCTTCTAAGCAAAAAGACCGCTCTAAGGGTAGAACAAAGATCTGCAATATGGTGTCTTTTGCCCCCATAGTTGAAGAGGAAATCCTGCTGGGTACCAGGTCAGGGAAAGCCTATCTACGGGAATTTCCTAAAACTCAAGAAAACCCTGCTTCTTCTTCTGAGTCCGCTCCAGTGCAACCTGCTTCTACTGAGGGCATCCCTGCTGTGTCTTCACCGATTTTAGAATCCATTCCCCCTAAGTCGACAGCAGCCGATAAAGGCAAACAACAAGTCCGCTTTGACAAGCCTTTGAAGAAGTCATCCCCTTCTGGACTTGAGAAACCATACAATTTTGATATTTTGGCTCAACTAGCTAATACACCGGCTAGGCTGTCGATCTTTGAGCTATTACGCCTCTCCAAAGAAACTCGAAAAACTCTGAGTGAAGCTCTCATGCAGGCTAAAACCTGTCTAACTTTTCTAAAAAAGCCAGAATCAGAGCCTGTCTCTTGCCTCCATTGTCACAGTGTGTTGGAGTTAATCCCAAACATTACCTTCACACAGGATGATATGCTGATGGAAGACAATCGGCATGACCGTCCTCTATACTATACAGGATACATCGACACGATGAAGGTCGATCGTATTCTGATAGATCCGGGGTCAGTACTCAGTATCATGCCGAGGACAATGCTAGACGTACTGAAGATCCCAGTACATAGTCTTTCTAGCATAATCACCACCATCTTAGGGTACAACCAGGGAAGAATTGAGCCTTTAGGCAAGATTCGCCTAAAACTCCAAATAGGCAATCTCCGCACGAAGGTGACCTTCTATATTATAGATAACCATGGTTGTTCTTATAATGCTCTTTTGGAAAGACCATTCCTTCATGAACACAATATTGTTCCTTCAACTCTCCATCAATATTTCAAGTACGTTGATGACAATGGAAAGGTTCAAAAAGAGGTTGCGGATCTCTACCCTTTCAAAGGTGTCAAAGCATATTGAAACGATGTTCGCATGTATAAAGATGAGTTCATGAAGGTAGTACTGGCTCTGGACACTGAAGAAGAACAAGAAGCAGTGCCCAATGACACCCTCATCATACCTGTTAAAGGGCGTGTTTCTTATCCTCAGTCCTCCAAACCACTGGCTATTCACTTGCCAGTCCGGAAGCAACCAACCGATGGTGGTCAAGATCAAAGGGAGCTTACCTCTTCTGAGCCACTTGTTATCGACCTATGCCGTAACAAGGATAAAAGGCAGCTCACCTCTTCTGAGCCACTTGTTATTGATTTATCTTGTAACAAGGATAAAAGGGAGCTCATCTCCTCTGAGCCACTTGTTATTGACCATCGTCGTAGCAAGCCTCCTCCACGTTCTTCTTCTCCCCCTCTTGTAATCAATCTGACCAATCCTGCTAAGGCTAAAGGTCCTGTTGTAAATACAGATGTATAAATCAATGAAAAAGTATCTCCTTTCCAATATACTGATGTTATTTATCATACTAAATGCTATTTGGATATGTTAGATAGCTTTCAGTCATTTACACTGGGAGTTGTACAGTCTCTTCAAATAAAGGTCTTACTCGAACACCCAGATGACTCATGTTTTATTGTCCCCTCTCGAAAGAGAGGTGAGAGTCCAATACATTTTATTAAAGGGCCAGAACAAAAATTCAGCTATACGGATGATAGCAAAAATAACGATATGAGACGTCTCCAACTTCTTTGTTATAGTCAACAATCAAAAGACATCATCCGAAAGATGGGTTATGACTTCAAAAATGGCCTCAACTATGGTAAGGGTAGACGAACTCCTATCCGTACAGTTGTTTCGGATAGAAAATCAGAGATGTACTATAGCAGGACAAAAAGAGGTCTCGGATATGCGTTACCTCCAGTCTTATCTCCAATAGCCTCCGAGTCTGATAGTGAGGAGCGCTCTAACTATTCTGATTCCAGATCTTGGGATTCTGACACCAGTATTGGCCAAATTCATCGATTGATTGTATCTTCTAACATGGTCTCCGCTGAACTTCCAGAAGGTTATGACAAAGATATCGAAGAAAACCCCAAAACAGATCCTTGGGCTCAACGAATGGACACCCAATGGAAACTCCGATTTGAACAACGAGAACCTCCTACCGAAGATCAATTGGTTCAAATTGACGTAGGAGAAAATGGGTCACCTCGTCCAATATTCATTAGCAAGAATCTTTCCGAGGCGGATATGCAATAATTAATTCTTCTTATTCGAGAATACATTGATGTCTTCGCCTGGAGTTATGAAGACATGCCAGGTTTAGATCCTAAAGTTGTTACTCATAAACTGAATATTTTGCCTAATGCAAAGCCAGTTAAACAGCAGCAAAGGCGGTTTAACCCAGAAATGATGGACGTAATTGATGATGAAGTCAAAAAGCTCATAGCTTGTGGCTTTATTCGAGAAGAACAACATCCAGATTAGGTAGCCAACGTTGTCCCAGTCTTGAAGAAAATTGGCAAAGTTAGAGTTTGCATCGACTTCCGGGATCTTAATGAAGCCTGTCCAAAAGATTAGTTTCCTCTCCCTATCACAGATGTCATGATTGACAAAACTTGCGGGTTCGAAAGGATATCCTTCATGGATGGATTCTCCGGACGCAATCAGATTCGGATGAATCCTGAAGATGAAAAACACACTTCTTTCTGCACTCCTCGCAGAGTCTACTGCTATATCGTGATGCCATTTGGTCTCAAGAACGCTGGTACAACTTACCAATGAGCTATGAGTACCATCTTTTGAGATCATCTGCACAAGACTGTCTAATGCTATATCGACGATATTGCTGTCAAGAGCCGTCTAAAGGAAGATCATATCCAAGATTTAAGAACTATCTTCAATCTGATGTGCTAACATCAGTTGAAAATGAATCCCACCAAGTCATTCTTGGGTGTCTCTAGTGGTAAATTTCTCGGTTTTGTCATTACCTCTAAGGGTATAAATGTGGATCCCGAGAAGATCAAAGCCATTCAAGAGATGCATCCTCCGTACAACCTAAAAGAGCTACGAGGATTCCAAGGTCAACTTGCGTACATCAGGAGATTTATTTTAAATCTGTCTCGACGCTGCAGACCATTTACCCAGTTAATGAAGAAGGGTGTATCTTTCATTTGGACTGAAGAATGTCAATGAGCATTTGATGATATAAAAAAATATCTCATGAACCCACCAGTCTTGGTGCCACCAATCTCGGGCATACCATTCTTAATGTTTGTCCGTGGTATGGATCATTCATTGGGTGCTTTACTTGCCCAGAAGAACAAAGAAGGCCATGAACAAGTCATCTACTATCTTAGTCGTACTATGATTGGTGCTGAACACCGTTGTAGTCCGGTTGAGAAAGAATGCTTGGCTCTTATATTCGCTGTTCAAAAGACAAGGCATTACATCATTGGACAAACTATTCATGTCATATCACGAGTTAATCCTCTTCGGGTATTAATGAAGAAACCAAGTACACTCAACTCTCGACTGGCTATATGGGACATTCTGTTAGCCCAATATGACATGGTATATGTTCCACAAAAGTCTATTAAGGGTCAAGCACTGGCAGATTTCTTAGCGGCCCATCCTGTTCCGGAAACATCTAAACTTTATGATGAAATTCCAGACGAGACATTGGAATCAAATATGATCTCCAAAGAATTTCCTACTTGGCGTCTATTCTTTGACGGTGCATCCAGGATCGGGCCGAATGGTGCCATTGTCGCAGGAGTTAGGGTTGTTCTTGTTTCTCCAGACGGGTCAACTATCCAAAGAGCCTATTCCCTAGATGAGCCCTGCTCCAACAACGTAGCAGAATACAATGCTCTACTCATTGGCCTTCAATTAGCTAAACAACTAGACATTGAATATCTTAAAGTCTATGGTGACTCTAAGCTGGTTGTTAACCAGTTTAGAGGAACCTATGAAGTTCGTCATCAAGATCTAGTGCCTTTTCATGAAGCGACAATCAATATGGCTACATCATTTAAAGCCTTTTTCATCGAATATGTCCGTCGAGCTTGCAATATTGAGGCAGATGCTTTGGCTAATCTTGCAGCAGTCTTAGCCATAACTGTCAAAAGACAACAGGTGGTGGTTGTCTCTAATCGGGAGTTGTTTTGCATCGAAAACAATCGCAATATTGAGTTCAGTATTTTTATTGAGGCCAATGTTATTAGTGAAGATTGGAGAGCTCCTATCATCGACTTCGTGTTCCATGATATACTTCCTAAAAATCCCAAGGAGGCTATGAGTATTCGTCGATGATCTCTGCGATTCTACTACAATCAGACTACTAAGACTCTCTACCGACGGACTTATGACGGTCTTCTCTTACGTTGTCTTGCTGGAGATGAAGAAAAGCAAGTATTACGTGAAGCTCATGATGGTGTTTGCGGAGCACATCAACCCGGCCCTAAACTACAAGACCGTATCCGACGCATGGGTTACTACTGGCCCTCTATGGTATCGGATGCCATCGAATATGCAAGGAAATATCGAGCTTGTCAAATCTATGCATATTTCATTCACCAACCGTCGAAATTTCTACATCCGACTGCTGCTTCCTGGCCTTTTGAAGCTTGGGGAATGGATATTATAGGTCCTATCAATCCTTCTTCTTCTAAAGGACATCGGTTCATACTAGCCATAACGGATTATTTCTCCAAGTGGCCTGAAGCTATACCTCTGGCTAAAGTTAAGACCAGTAGTGTCATCAACTTTGTCAAACACCATGTCATCTATAGATTTGGTGTACCTCGAAGGATCATTCATGACAATGGACCACAGTTCATTAGCCATAAGTTTACCAGGTTTTGTGATGATCATCGGATTGACAATGTCGATTCGACAGCTTACAATCCTGCTGCTAATGGTTTAGCTGAAGCATTTAACAAGACTATTATCAAACTTCTTAAGAAGTTTGTATCTACTAACAAACAGAATTGGAGTGAGAAACTTGGAGAATATTTATGGGCCTACCGCACTATGGTCCGTAACCCTACAGGCTGTACACCTTTTTTCTTTTGTGTATAGTTGTGAAGCAGTTCTACCTTTGGAACTTCAGATCCCATCCCTGTGGATTGCCATTGCCAACGAGCTCACTACAGAGAACAACGACCTCCTTCGACTTCAATAATTAGAAGCGCTCGACGAGAAACGGTTATTGGCTCAACAACATATTGAGTTATATCAAGCCCGAATCTCAAAAGCTTTTAATCACAAAGTTAAGGTTAGAGCTTTTCAGAAAGGAGAATTGGTTCTAACTGTCAGACGTCCTATGACCATGACTCATATGAGCAAGGGCAAATTCGACGCAAAGTGGGAAGGTCCATATATTGTGAGCAAAGGCTTCTCAAATGGAGCCTATTAACTTACAGAGTTGGACGGTCGAGTTGCGATGATGCCTATCAATGGCAAATTCCTTAAAAAGTACTATGTATGAATGTAAAAGGAATTTCTTGTAAATACGACAAAACAGTTCATAAATAAAATTTTATTTTATTTTATCATAAATGGTGTTACAAGATTTCATGGACGAGAATCACTATCGTTCTTCTTGAAGACAGGACGAGGACCACTACCGTCCTTTTCAAAAATGTAATCGGTAAAAGAGCCGAGAACATCCTTGCTCGAATCTACCAGAAATTTGCAAGCGGCCATCCTCATGGCTTCCTCCTCGTCCGTCGTCCCTGGTTCAAGTAGGAAGTCCAAGATATCCCTTGGTGGCTTGGGTGCAGACGAACCTTCGCCTGCTTCCGTCTGCTTTGGCTGGTTTACTTCGGCTGGAGGTTCCTCCGTGATTTCTTCAACCTTCGGGACAATCTCAGCCTTCTTGGATGCATCTTCAGACGACATTTTTGTGTTGAAGAGTGAAAGTGATCATTCCATTTCAATTTCTGTTCTACTTATAGGCAGAATTTCTTAAAACATCGAAGCGATGCGTTCTTTGCAACATTCATTACATTCATCTGACGGTTCACCCGTTCATTACATTCATCCGACGGTTCACCCATTCATTCCATTTATTCGACGGTTCACCCGTTCATTCCATTTATTCGACGGTTTATCCGTTCATTACATCCGTCCGACGGTTTATCCATTCATTCCACCCGTCCGACGGTTCGCCCGTTCATTCCATCCATTCGACGGTTTGCCCGTTCATTACATTCATTCGACGGTTCGCCCGTTCATTATATTCATTCGACGGTTCGCCCGTTCATTACATTCATTCGACGGCTCGCCCGTTCATTACCATTCATCCGACGGTTCACCCGTTTATTCTATATATCTGACGGTTCATCCGTTCATTCCAACGATTTATTTTATTCATACATTTTGACGATTCATCCGTTCATTCATATCAGCAACTTGTCATGTATTTATTTCTAATTAAGTTGTCTACCGAAATAATGATATTCAACGAACTATATTCTGCCATGTCCACATTACCTCTGAGCAGATATAATGAATATGATTATTTTCTAAATCAAGAAATATATCATGTCCTGAACCTCTGAATATATTTTCCATCGCTATTATTTATATCCTTAATGGGATATGCAAAAAATAATAGAGCCACAAAAAAATAATGTCTTTTCATTTATCAAAATAAAAGGCATTACAAAAAGATATATCATAAAGAAGGAAAAAGTACAAAAGGTCTTCCTCCACTCAATTGGTGGGGTCATCAAACTAGCTATCTGCTGCTTCAATGCTTGAAGTCGTCCTTTACGCGAATCCAACACCCGCCTTCTAGCTTCCGCCATTCCAGATTCATCATCAAAGGACGGCAAGGTCACTAGGCGGCGAGCCATTTCATCTTGATGGGAAGTGACAAACTCATTCTTTTCGTGGGTTAGAATGTCTAGTTGCTGAACTGCAGCTTCATGCTGTGTCGTTTCTTCCTCAAGAGCAAGCTGAACGATTTTCAACTCTTCCTGAAGACGAGCAAACTCTGCTTTCAGCTCAGCAACCTTCTTTTCTTTTTCCCCAGCAGCAGATGCTAATGCCTCCATCCGGGAATCATACTCTGAAGCCTTTGTGGCATAAGTGTCCAAAAAAGTCTGACAAGCAGCTATTGTGACTTTAGCTTCGCGAGTCATCCGTTCAAACTCAGGATTTACTAGGAACTCTACTTTCCCCCGATTAAGATCTTTGTAGATCTTAATTGATGCCTCCAGCTCATCCAATATGTGTTCAAGATAGGCAGCTTGAGCTTCATCGCCTTGACTTCAGATAGCACCTATCAGATAAGTAGTTAGGGTTCTAACGGTGATGAAACCAATATTCTCTCTTTCCATTACACTTTCTACTAAGGGTCCTAAGGAAGTAAAGAAGAGGTTGGTGAAGGAACCAATTATAAATCTGTTAGTAGCCGCTGTGCCAGGTGTAGCAACTACTCCTGTGGAAGTTGAAGCAGCAGGTGCTTGTACAGGTGGACGTTCAGCTTCTTGAACATGAATTGAGGTCTCTCTAGACAAGGGAGCCATGGTGGAGCTTGTGGCCCCTCCCAGATGTTCCTCTGTGAAATCAAATAAACGCCATCAGTTTGCTGTCATTAGCGACTATCAAAAAGGATCAAAAATAAGGGCAAGCTTACCATTGCTGGGTTTAGTGACGAGTTTGTCGTCTGTTGACATAGGTTGCAGCCTAACAGAGGTAGCTTCAGACATTACTGCCTTGCTACTTCCTGCTTCGGAGCCACCTAAAAAATGTCGGCTGCTGCTAGCTATCGCTGTTGTTAGCACTATATCAGTGTATACTGGAGGAATTAGAGAAGATTGAATTTCTGCATAAATGAAAGTTAAGATATCAGTAATTTAATCCATAAAAGAAGATTATCACTATCAGCCAATACCTCTTGGATCAGTGACAGTAGCTTCCTCCGGTGCTCTGTCAGCATTCTTTTCTTGGGATGCATGAGCATCAGCATCCTCTTTCGGATTCGGAGTATCATCAACAGTCTCCGCTGATGTTTCTTCATCATCCGCATCTTCTTCTCGGGCTTCCTCGCTATCACTTGCAGCGACCGGATCTATATCATCATGGAGGCCGAAGTCACAGCCTTCTAGAGCCTCAATCATTAATTTGTCTTCTTCAGCACGAAGTGATCTTAGAGAAGCTGGAAGATAGGTAGTTTCTGGTGCAAGTGTAGGAGATTGCAATACGTCGAGAGACGTTTCTGACTCGTTGATTGGAATCAGAGTTACAGTCGCATCTTTTATTTTTGCAGCTTCATCCTCTGTCTCCACGATCTCCTCTCTTCTCTCTACAACCTCGTCCCTCTCCTCTGTACTGAAAGATTCCTGTCTGGGCTCAAGGGCAGGTGTAGGAGACAACATCGTAACTCCGGCGATCGCACTTGTTAGGACCGATGCCAGGATAGATCTTGGAGGAGTGACTACTTTCTTTCTTTTGAAGACTATTTTCTTTCTGTGTAGAGGTCTCTTCGGGCTCTCTACGTCTATAGCATGTTTCTGTCTTTGAATAGAGGTCGGGGTCGTCGCCTATTCTCTCTGAATTGACTCAGCCTGTTGCCGAGATTGTGACCGGGTAGTGACCCTTTTCGATGATTCAAAAACAATCTTCTTCTTAGAGATTGGAGAAGAAGGTTCTTCGGCCTTCATCTTCTTCTCCATGGCCAAAGATCTTACAACTTTTAGGGAGACGTGCAGTGGCTCATAGACTTTTTCAAGGAAGTTAGCTTCCCTCGAAGCTTCTAATGGTGCAACGGCCGGCTCATGCTCCTCATCATTACAAGGAAGCACCAGAACAGGTGCTCCTTTCTTAAATCGAGTCACAGTTGCGAAGCTATCTGCCAGATTGAAGTTTTCAGCAAAAGTGTTTAATGATGTATAAAAGATCGAGTACGTATACAGCATACGAGGACCTCGATCATTTCTGGACGGCATCGAGAACGTCGTCCTGGTGTCCCGAGTATTGTAATATGCCCAAGCCCGGGCTCCATTAATTAAAAACCCTTTTTCTTGTAGTCACGTGATAACATTACCTACATGGAACTAGTCATAACCGAATTTGTACGCAAAATGGCTGGGAAGATAAGGCTCGAGATAGCATTCATCCTCGAACCGATATACCAGGTGTGACGGCCGGATTATCCTCAGCCAATCGAAAGCTGTGTGGCCCAAAGGCTGGATCCTCCCGGAGTCCACAAGGTTTGTAGACATATGCTCATAACCGACCGGAGGGGTAACGCAGTAGAAGCTCCATCCTCTACCGAGATTCAGGGCACGTCGGCAATCTCTCAAAGTGGTGTAAATCCACTTGCATCCAAAAAATCTTCTCAAAAAGCTGCCACCCACTGCCCCCATATCCGAATTCATTAATGAAGGATGGTGTAGAAGCAGCCATCCGAACAAGTATATGTATGGCAGTTCCAGCCGGGGGAAGTGTCCTTTCTCGTCTTTTCCTTTAATCATCGAATCGACAAAGAGACGAAGGCCGGCATTCACCCTGCATGTCATTGCTGACAGCAGATCCATCCGGTAGCCGAATACCAGACGGACAGCAGCAAAAAGTACACCACGGTAAAAACGATCGACTACACTGGCCCCAGGGACGACATATCGTCGAAGCCAGTAAGTGAGAAAACCCACCAACTGGGCCTCCTTCGACATGGGCCTATAGCCCATCCTAATATAACTCTCAATGATGTCGTCTTTCTTAAGAGAAGGATAGTGAAGATCATCCTCGATCTTGATATCCATATCTCCATGTGTCTCCATCAGCCCTATCACTTCACTATTGCTGAGTGGTCAAAAAAAGTTAGGATTGCAGTTTTCGTGCTCCTTGGTCTTCTTCTTAATGACGTGGTTGAGGAAAAGATATGGCAACCATTTGGTAGAGTAGCAGGTGCCAGCTGTGCGACTCTTGTAATATAGAGAGCAAATCTTGTAGTGGCAGAGGAGTTCTTTAAAGACAGCTACCATATCAGCATTCTTCTGACGCAGTTTGTCCGATTCATAGTTTGTTGGGACAAACTCTTCATAGGGGATATCCTCTATTGGCAGGCTGGAGATGTACTTCATCTCGTGCAAAGCTAACTCGATCTCTCCGCGAGACGTCATGAACGTCCCGGTTCTATAGTTGTATCTCTCGGCCAACGCGAGAAATAGATGAGGATTAGGGGGAAAGCCATAAACAGTGGCATACACTGCTTGGTATAGATTAATCTCCTTAAGCCACTCTTCAAATTAGACCAATATCCAATTGGATATACAGATCCATCTCTTATTATTCGGGTTCACGAGGCCTGTCAGTCGCAATTCCTGATCCGGATACCTTTTTTCTACCTTCGCAAACTCATTTGCGAATATCGGAGTTCTCACTAGTAGCAGCAAGGAAGAATCTTCTGGCGGGATACAGCCAGGCTTTAATCCTCTAAGCAAGGAGCTATGGCGCTCAGAGGAACTGTAGAATATATCCTTGTTGTCAAATCCCTTCTTGATACAGATGTTTCCTGTTCGGGCTTGTTAAAGTGGAGTTATATCCCATTCCATTCTTCTCGGATAGCTTGCAAAAGCATATCGAGATAGAGGAAGGCATCTAGAGATCTCCAGCAGAAGGATTGTCTTCTCGCCCTTCTGGATAAGTCTCTGTTCCACTCGAGGTCTTGGCTGAGAGTTCTTGTCAAAGGCCTCACCAAACAAGAACAACGGCTTCTTATGAGTAACTGTGTCAGTAGTCTGAAGAG